>FXXK01000159.1:883084-955992 GCA_900184695.1 Betula pendula
TTAAAAGTTCAATAGCCTAAATTAAGAGTTTAAACTTTAAAGAGGTTATTTCAAAACGTGTGAAAATTCAAGAGGGTTCTCTGAAGTTTCTATTCAAAGAAGTCTATAAAATATGTACTAATTAAGCAATTATTTGAAAAATAAAAAATAAAAAGTTCAATAGTCTAAAATGAGAATTTTAAAATTTTAAAATAATCATTTCAAAATGCGTAAAAATTATGGATGGCATTTTGAAGTTTCTATTCAAAGAAGTATATAAAGAATGTATATTTAGGGAATTTTAGAATCTGGTACCTGTGGAAAATAACCAAGTCTTAATAATAAATTTCAAATCAAAAGGGTGCTGATCAGAAAAAATGCTAATCTCTAAATTGTGGTGCAGCTAAATTGCACATATATCTCGGTCAGATTTGATTCCATATATCTTGGCAACCATTTCCGACGGCTATCTTGGTAATTCTTACTTTTAGGGGCTAGCTGCAATTTAAATGTCAGATGAACAATCATCGAAGAGAAATCAAAATAATTATTTAAGGAATTTAGGAAATGATCACTTTCTAGAGAAAAATAAAGAAGCTGATTCTGCAACCTGAGGCCAGCTTCAATGCAGACAAATTTCTCTGTTCTGCCAAGAGAATATGTTCTTACAACTTTCTGGATACATCTCAACCTACATACCAGTATATATTATAATATATATTATATATATCATATATATATCTTAATTAATTAAATCATTCCGGTCATGATTCCTTTGTAATCAAACATCAATGTCAATAAATAATATTGCTGTTGCAAATATTTTATTTGATATGTTTACGTGAGATTGAAAATTGTTCTTGCTGCATGAATATGTTTAATTACTGCATGCATATAGCTATCAAACTGGAGAGGATCCAATCCGATTCTTAAAAAAAGGTTGGCAAAATTCTCATTTCACTTTTTTTTGGAACAATTTTGCCTCTCCTTTTTGAGGAACCGGCTCCTCATGAACTGGAAATGATCGGATTTCCTAGCTATTTATGTAGGACAAGACAAAGCTAATTGGATCGTGTAGTTTTATTTAGGTCTTATTAGTTAATTAGGTTATTTGTATTTAGATTAATTGTTTTTAAAAAAAAATTAAAGAGTTAAGTTCTTATTTTATAATTCAATAATAAACTTGCCTCGAAGTCAATCAATTTAGGGTTATGATAGGGTTTAGTCATTGAATCTATTTAAGTGAATTATTGTACTCCAATGGAGACAGAATTTATAAATAATTAAATATCTTTGTTTGAGATGTGACTCTTAGCTCTTATTCTTGGTCGTGAGACTCCAAATTCTCATTCTCTTTGAATTGTGTGACTTAATCCTTTTCTTTTTTCCGTTTCCCTTGAATTATGTGAATCAATCCCTTTTCTTTTCCCACTTCCTCTTGGATTGTGTGACTCAAACCATTTTTTATTTCTCCCTTCCTCTGTTCTTCATCTTCCAAATTCCTTTTTCCTGCAATTCGATCTTATTGTTATTCAATGAGGCTCTAAATTAACGTGAGATCTTCTCCCTTTTTTTTTTTGTTTTTTGTTCTGCCTTTGTCCTACATCAATTTGATACCAGATTAATTATGTTAAAAGAAAAACCAAACTGATATGGTACTTAATTGATATGACAATGTGAAGAAATAATGATATTAAGTACTTTTTTTGTTGTTTTTTCGGTCTGGCTATTGAACGTATCAAATCAGCTACTGGATTCTCAAGGGTTTAGTGCACCACTGCCTGTACATTAGTCTTGATGTATGCCCATTTCCTATAACCCCATAATTCTTATTTTACTATGTTGCCATTATTAAAAAAAAAAAAAAAAAAAAAAAAAAGCAATACTACTCTAGCTCATGTACAGGAACGAAACCAAAAATTTTTATCAATAGGGGCCAAATCAGGAATGTGAAATATATTAAGATAGAGAATCAAAGCAAAAATAAGAAATATACTAAAATTACGAGTAGTTTCTTTCATTGGATTTCGAATAAACATAATTAAAAATCATAATTAATAGTTTTCAGAAAAGATTTGGTGTTTGCGGAAGAAAACAGAGTATTGTGGAAAGAAATAGAGCATGCAATATTGAAAGCAAGACTGCGTAAACTTTTCTCTATATTGCATTAATAAATCATTTACAAGGAATGAAAATATTTATACATGAAAGTGAATCACCGACTTAGATAAACTAATCTGTAACTGAATAACAAAATCTGTAACTAATTGTCTAGCTCAAGTTTACATTTTCCACGTGATATGTACAGCTCATCATTCAGTTGTAGTTGTAGTTCAGTTTGATAACCAGAAACTGCCAGCTTTAT
This sequence comes from Betula pendula, assembly GCA_900184695.1. NCBI lineage: Eukaryota > Viridiplantae > Streptophyta > Magnoliopsida > Fagales > Betulaceae > Betula > Betula pendula. The sequence goes on from FXXK01000159.1 coordinate 885,429, forward strand.
AACTATAACTGTGAAACCCCCCCTCAAGATGAAGGCTCATATATGTTTAAGAGATTCATCTTGGAGATAATATCAGTGAAAGAATTAAAACCAAGGGGTTTGGTAAATATATCGGCTAACTGATGATGAGATTTGACATGTAGAGTACGAATAGCACCCTTTTGTATTTGTTCACGAACCAAATGACAATCAATGTCGATGTGTTTGGTTCGTTCATGGAAAACAGGGTTAGCAGCAATGTGAATAGCAGCTTGAGAATCACAAAATAATAAAGCAGCTTGAGGATGGTCTACGTGAAAATCTTTAAGTAAAGAACAAAGCCACATGATTTCACAACAAGCTACTGCCATGGCACGGTATTCAGCCTCTGCTGATGATCTAGAAACAGTTTGTTGTTTCTTGGATTTCCAAGAAATGAGAGAATCACCAAGAAAAATGCAAAAACCAGTAATTGACCTTCTAGTATCAGGGCATCCTGCCCAATCTGCATCACAAAAAGCTTTAAGCTTAAAGTCTGAAATAGCAGGGAAAAATAGACCTTGACTTGGAGCAGATTTAATATAACGCAGGACTCTAAAAGCAGCATCCAGATGAGGCTGTCGTGGCTTATCCATAAACTGAGTAAGAATTTGAACTGAATAGACCAAATCTGGACGTGTAATGGTGAGATACAATAGGCGGCCAACTAATCTTCTATAAGAAGTAGGATCAGACAGTAATGGTCCTTCATCCCTGGGAAGTTTGAGATTTGAATCCATTGGGAACTTGGCTGGTTTGGCAGCAAGAAGACCTGAATCTTCTAGAATTTCCAAGGCATACTTCCTTTGACATATAGAGATCCTAGTAGACTTTCTAGCAATCTCTAAACCCAAAAAAAATTTCAAAGGACCTAGATCCTTGAGTTTAAACTGTTGATTGAGAAGTTTAGTAAAACTTGTAATAGCATCAGAATCATTACTTGCTAAAACAATGTCATCAACATATACCAACAATGCCATAAAGGATGTTCCAATGGATCGAGTAAAAAGACTGTAATCACACTTGGATTGAGTAAAACCAAGTTGAAATAAAGTTGTGGAGAATTTCGAGAACCACTGTCTGCTAGCTTGTTTCAAGCCATAAATTGACTTTGTTAACCTACAAACTTGAGACCCCCCCTTAACAGAGAAACCAAGAGGAAGTTCCATAAACACCTCTTCATCCAACTCTCCATGGAGGAAAGCATTATTGACATCTAGCTGATGTAGATGCCAATTCTTAGCTGCAGCAATGGCAAGGAGACATCTCACTGTGGTGAGTTTGGCAACCGGTGAGAAAGTCTCATAGTAATCAAGACCCTCACTTTGTGTATATCCTTTAGCTACCAAACGAGCCTTGTACCTCTCTATAGAGCCATCAGCCTTAAGCTTCACCTTATAAACCCATTTGCAACCAATTGCATGTTTATTAGGAGGCAATTCTGTCAAAACCCAAGTGTTATTTGCCTCAAGAGCATCTATTTCAGCTTTCATGGCATCACACCAGTGAGGAATCTTGACAGCTTGATGATAGAATTTTGGTTCAAAATGAGATGAAACTGAAAGGCTAAATGATTTTTGCATAGGAGACAAATTATCATAAGAAATACATGATGATAAACCAAAAGGAATACCTGCAGTAGGAGAAACTGCCAGCGGCTTGGATGAAGAAGGCAATGGGAGAGTAGCAAGTTGACAATGATACTCTTGTAGATAGCTTGGTTTAAGGTGTGGTCTGCTTGACCAGCGAAGGATAGGGACAGAGGGTATGATAGAATTTGACTGATCATTATTTGAGTGTGATGTAGAATGTGATTGTGAGGTAGGTTGATGATGATTGTCTGGTGTGGATATAGGAGGAGTGACAGAATGTAATGGAGAATCAGAATGAGGAATGGAGTCAGATTGCATTGTGGTTGTAAGTATTGCAGGAAGAACACTTGAAGCATTCTGATTTGAAATGGAAGAAGGAAGAGATGAAGCTTGTTTTGTAGCATAAGGAAAAATAGCTTCATGAAATATGACATCTCTAGAAACAAAAAAACTATGCTGAGCTATGTCATATAATTTGTATCCTTTAACACCGAAAGGATAGCCAAGAAATATACAAGCACGAGCATGAGGATCAAACTTTGTGCGATTTCTAGTAATGGTTGATGCATAACAAAGGCAACCGAAAACTCTTAGATGAGAATATTGTGGAGGTGTTGAGTGTAAGCATTCATAGGGAGTTTTGTTTTTGAGTAATGGAGTTGGAGTTCTATTAATGAGATAGGCAGCAGTTAAGACACACTCCCCAAAAATATAGAGGTAAATGTGATTGAAACCTAAAAGCCCTAGCAACATTCAACAAGTGTTGATGCTTACGTTCAGCTATGGCATTTTGCTGTGGTGTTTCTATGCAAGTGGTTTGATGAATGATTCCTTTAGAATTAAAGAATTCAGTCATTTTAAACTCACTGCCATTATCTGAACGTAAGCATTTGAGTTTAAGGTTGAATTGGTTTTCAATTAAAAGAATAAAGGATTGAAGGAAGGTGCGAGTTTGGGATTTATTATGCATCAAATAAACCCATGTGAATCTACTAAAATCATCAACTATGGTAAGAAAAAACTTTGAACCATTTGATGATGCAGATGAAAAAGGACCCCATATATCACAATGAATGAGTTGCAAAATATGAGTGGAACGTGAAGTGCTGATAGAAAAAGGGAATTCTATGTTGCTTTGCCAAAGGGCATATGGAGCAATCTTTATTTGAAATTGAGGAACATGCAGGGATTACATGGTTGAGTAATTGGAAACGTGAGTCAGACAAGTGACCCAAACGATAATGCCAAACAGAAGCAGAAATATGTACAGAAGCATTATTAGCAGAATTCAAAACAGAAGCAAATTTTATTGAAAGCAAACTAGAATCAGCAGGAGCATCATCAAGAGTTGTCAAATCATGTAGCAAGTGGTATAAACCAGCTTTCTCTCTACCCATGCCAATCGTCTTCCAGCCTGACAGTTGCTGAATGAAGCAGTATCCAACAAGAAATATCAAACAACAATGAAGCACTTTAATCAATTTATTGGCAGAGATTAAGTTGAATGAAAAAGATGGAACACATAAGACATCTGTTAGAACTAGAGTTGCAGAAATCCTAACAGTGCCAATGTGAGTGACCTTAGCAGAATTGCCATTAGGTAGTCTAACTTGTTTAGAGATATTTGAAGTAACAGAGGTTAAGAATGAAATTGAGCACACCATGTGATCAGTGGCTCCTGTGTCAATAATCCATGGATATTGAGCAGAATTGTTAATAGCTATTTGGAAAAAGGAAGTAGAAGAAAAAACAGAATGTTGATTTTCTAGATTAAGATTTGATGATTGAAGAAAATTGGATGGAATTGATGTGTTACCTGCCATTTCAGCAAAAAGATGATCTTGAGTGTCTGGCAAAGCAAATTGAACAGGAGGAGTGTCTTCAGGACACTTGGATCTGATCATAGCAAGAATCTGTTGACACTGCTCAGACATGAGTGGAATTTGAGGCACATCAGATTCAGAAACCTAATTGGCGGATGAGGAAGCATTTCTTCCTTTAGTAAACTTGTATCCTGTGGGGTAACCATGCAATTTATAGCATTTCTCAACAGTATGCCCCAGGATACCACAGTGAGTACATGTAGGGCGCTCCTTTCGATTGTAAGATGGTTTTGATCCTTGAGGACGCATCTGAGATGATGATGGATTGAACTTTGTGATCATCGCAGTTGAGTTATGGTTGATAGGAGCAAAAAAAGTTGTAGAAATCTCTCTGTGGCGTTCTTCTTGCAGTACCATTGAGAAAATCTTATTGATTGGTGGTAGGGGATCCATTAGTAGGATCTGGCCTCTAATGTGTGCAAAGGAGTCATCTAATCCCATAAGGAATTGAAAGACATACTCCCGGTGTTGATATTCATTGATAGTTCTTGAGGCACCACAAGAACACAATGGAAATGGACGGTAGTTATTTAGCTCATCCCATAGTCCCTTTAGAGATGTGAAGTATGAACTCACAGAATGAGTACCTTGAGACAGGGCAGAAATGGACTTTTGCAATTGGAAGATTTTTGGTCCATTTTGTTGAGAAAAACGCTCCTTGATGTCACTCCACATTTCCTTAGCAGAATCTATGTAGATGATACTGGCAGCTATCTCTTGAGATACTGAATTGAGGAGCCAAGATAACACCATGTTATTGCAACGATTCCAGGAAAGATACTCTGGACTCAAAGCATCTGGTTTTGGCAATGATCCATCAACGAATCCCATCTTATTCTTGGCTGAGAGTGCCATTGACATCGACCTCTTCCAGGTGTGATAATTGTTTCCAACAAATAGTTGTGAAACCAGTATGTTCCCTGGACTATCTCCATGATGGAGATAGAGCGGGTTGGAAAATTCTGCACCAGATGATGCAGAATTTGGTGGAACAATATCCATGATGATTAAAAAAAAAACTTTGAAGAATTGAATGAAGAACAGAGTTTAGATCTGCTCTGATACCATTTTAGAAAAGATTTGGTGTTTGCGGAAGAAAACAGAGTATTGTGGAAAGAAACAGAGCATGCAATATTGAGAGCAAGACTGCGTAAACTTTTCTCTATATTGCATTAATAAATCATTTACAAGGAATGAAAATATTTATACATGAAAGTGAATCACCGACTTAGATAAACTAATCTGTAATTGAATAACAAAATCAGTAACTAATTGTCTAGCTCAAGTTTACATTTTCCACGTGATATGTACAGCTCATCATTCAGTTGTAGTTGCAGTTCAGTTTGATAACCAGAAACTGCCAGCTTTATAACTATAACTGTGAAAATAGTCAACAAAAGCCAAAGTGTTCTCCATAACAAAAACTTAGCAAAAAAATACTAAAAGTTAGTTGTGAGAATTTACCCTTAACCTTTCTCGTCTTCTCAGTCAAAGCGTTTAATGACTATATATTGACTAACAGACAAAATTTTGATTCAATGAATCAATATAATCTGAGATACACATCACACATGAAATAACATGCACTAAAAGTTGAAATAATGTGGGCGCAGCATGAATGTAAATAAATTCTACTGAGTAATGAATGCAAAGTGTAAACAAATGTAAACTAAAAGTTATAAAATTAATGTAACTAAATGTAAAAGAATCTGAAGTTTTTTTTTTTTTTTTTTTGAAATGAAAGAATCTGAAGTTGGATTGCTTTTTTATGGGCCTAGGGCCAAATTAAAATTTTTTGGCCCAAATGTAAATTTAAATGCATATTTAATGAAAATTTTCAAAACGGGGGGTGGCCATGGCCTACCCCCGTCTTCACATGAGTCTGTCTTTGCTCGTGTATACATAACACCTTTATAATAAAGTTACTTCTTTATTGAAAGTTTGCTTTTACCGTTACAATATTAACTAAATAATAAAATTCACAATTTTTTTTTATCATTTTAAATTTTTAAGATAAATAATAGTTTAATATGATATTAATTAGAGTCGTGCTTTTCGTGACGACTACTTAATTATTTGTGTTAAAAGGAAAGACCTTGATTAGGCAACTAGTTTTCATGTTAAAATTAGTTCATTGCATGTTGCCTCAAGAATTAATGCAAATTATACTTTTAGAGCGGAAAAAGCCCTAACCGTTCCAGAGAGAGAAACAAAAAAAAAGTGACGGCCGGGAGAGGAGGGATCTCTTCCCTATATCCTCCACCCCCCCCCCCCCCCCCTCGTCTTCCTCACGTGATGAGCATAACAGGTTTTGCCGATATCCTCTCCACCATCAATGGCCGGATTCTACATTCTCTGTCATCCATGACTCCGGATTTGCTCTTTGAAAGTTTTTGTTTTACTTTCTTAAAACCATATCTGAAACTTTTAGAGAGTTTCCCCCTCTTGCGCCCCTCCACTATGTTCTAGGGCTCCTACGCTTCTTTCTCCCACGCCGGCCAGCCTCCCTCCGCTTCCAGTCGGTAGATTTGCTTGGTGCTGCTTGCTTTTGTTGTTTTAATTTTATTTCTATTACTGTTTCTTCTTGCCCTTCAGGTTGAGGGAAGTATTTTTCCTAGTTTTCGGATTGAGTGAGTTTTAATAATGTTGGTGTAAATTGGACTACCTATGTCTTCGAATTTGTCTGCTTATTGCAGATCTGATCTATAACCAGAGTTGTACATAGGTATGTAGAAGGTTATGTCATAAATATTTGTTTGGCTTTGTCTATAACTTGTAAGTTCATAGCCTTGGACTATAGTTATCGAAGCTTGTGATTTATTGCCTTAACTTTTGATTGTAAGAGCTTTTTTTCAAGAATTATTATTAATGGAAAAGTGAAAATTCACATTCAAAAAAAAAAAAAAGAATTAATGCTAATTAATAATTTAGGATGGAAATTACTTGCAGGTGATCAACCATCACCTCGAAATAAAGGCATAACCTGCATATTGTGCAAATGGATACACAAGTTACTTAAAAAGCTGAATTTCAAGTATTCTATACTCCCAACATTGCAGGACTTGTGGAGATGCAAATGGTCCACCTCCCACTCCACCACAATCGATTACATGCAGGAATAGGAAACATCAATATATAGAAATTGCTTTAATTTACAGTTCTTTCTAACACGTGCTCTATATGTCATTTGCTTTATATCTAACACGTGTAACTCGCCGACATGTCTCTACCACACACTTGTGCGTGGTCATCACGCGGCCCACACTCCCACCATTCAGAGGATCTTCTCAGCCGACGCGGTTGTGTTTTGGTCTTTTGTCTGCAGTGTTGTTTTTTATTTTCAAGGACTTTTAGTTGTATTTATGTTATCTTTGTTGTTCTGATTGTGTTGTTTGTTTGTAATTTTTTTGTGGGATTAGGTTTCCTCGCCGAGGGTTGTTGTTGTTTCTAGTGGGGGTTTAAAAAAGATTGAAGGGTCTTTTGAAGTTGGAGTCCATTTTTGAGTCTCTTGGTTGTGTCGTGTCTAATACAGTAGTGTTTAATTCTTCTATTCGACAGCTCTGGTTCTTTCGTTTGTTGCATGCAGCTGCTGCTTAGGTAGTTCCTTTCGGGGAACATTGCCTGTATCAGTTCTCTCAATGGGTTGGGTCTTTTTTTGACTTATTCCTAATAATTGTAGGTCATTTTGCAATGTTTTCTCATTTCTGGTTGTTTAGAGACTTTTGTTAAGGTTGCACACCTTTTATTTTATTGTTCAGGTTGAAATTCTCCTTTTCCCTGCCCTGATTTGAATAAAAAAAAAAAAGCAAGAATAATTGACTAAATTAAAGAGTAATGCTATTTAGTATTGTTGTACGATTGTCATACAACTTGATGTCATAGTGAAAATCATGCATTAAATTAGCTTTAGAAAAAAAAAATTGTCTATATAGCATTACTCTAGATTAATTTGTCTAAACTATAGAACAAGAATATTATTAATACAAATAAACTGGTGAGACAAGAAAATACTTTCTTGTTTCTTCCCCTAGCCTCCCCCAGTCATAACCGTTCCCTGATTGTTCATTGAAGGAAATTGGATGAAAGCCTTGCTGAACCATAACAGACTATAAAGTTATCAATGTCGACCAGTTGATGCTGATGGAGAGCAATAACACATGGATAGATATCTCAAAGTAATTTTATTTTTAAATTGTTAATTATTTGAACAATAAATATAAATGACTCATTTATCCAAACAAATTTCAAGCGGTTTGTCTTTTATTTGGATAGGTGGACCTATATATAAAAACTTTTTCAAATTTGTAAGAGATCCGAATCCATAAAATATGATTAGTCTTCTTTCAACTCTGAACCCTTTGTTCTCTTTTTCTTTTTTTAGTTGTTAAAAAAAAAGGAAAAAGGAAAAAAAAAAAAAGAAGGTAATATTCGTTTTTCTTGTTCAAATGGATCAGGCTGAAAGCAGGTTTGTGTGTGAAAAAAGATGTAGCTTTATAACCACACAAAAAAAAAAAAAAGATGTAGCTTTATAATACCTCCAAGTCTTAGAATATCATCTAGCGTTTGTAGTCCAACGGTTAGGATAATTGCCTTCCAAGCAATAGACCCGGGTTCGACTCCCGGCAGACGCACCAAGTTTCCATTTTTTGAATTTTTGGTCGGTTAGTCTTAGTCCATGGCTCCAAGCCGGGGGGCCTGCATATAAAAAACAAAAACTGGTTTCTGACCTTAAACTATTTTGGTTAGCCTGCATTAGAAATCCCCTTGACAACTTGTCAAAAAAAAAAAAAAAAAAAAGAAATCCCCTTGACAGGTTTTTGGTTTCATATGTAAGGATGGAATATGAATTTTAATTAAAAAAAAGGGAAAAATTATATTTAGTCCCTAGATTTTTATATGATTTGAATTTAGTCCTTGAGTTTCTAATTTCAAGAGTATAGTCCCTAAGTTTTACCCAGATTTTAAATAGGTCACTCTATCACTTTTTCCATCAAAATGAATAGTTTGTTATATATCATTTGTGTCTTAATTCACATGCTAGCATTCATATCAATATTTAATATCAATATCATATCATTAAGCGCCAATTCATCCATAAAATAAAAAAATAAAAAATAAAAAAACAAACAAAAAGCAAAATATCCAACTTCAAAAACAAAAATAATCTTCTTTGTCATCTTAATCTTCTAGATTTGTAGTATTAAAGGAAGAACCATTAACTTTGACGTTAATATAGACCTTGGCGTGTCAAATGAAACACACGTGACAAATAGAAAATTGTTAATTTTAATGGTAAAGTGATAGAGAAATTAATTTCAAAACGTGACTAAAACTTAAGGATATTATTCTTAAAATTGAAAACCTAAGGACAAAATTCAAATTAGATGAAAACTTAGGGATTAAATATGATTTTTTCTTAAAAAAAATTAAAAAAACAATGAAGGGAAAAAAAATTAATTTCTGAAGATCTATCTCATAAAATATATAAATATATATTTTTAAAAAATGTTTTAAATTTTTGGAGGGGCTTCATAAGCTAGTTTCGTACTTGATTTTTTTTTTTTTTCCTGAGAAGGTAGGTCAAAATTCAGAATTAAGACCTCGTTTATTTCGACGTAAAATGATTTTCATGTTTTCTGGTATTTGGTGGGACGTAAAATAATAGTCAACAGAAACTATTTTCAATTTGACCGAAAAATCTTCTTTAATTTTCGTAAAATAGTTTTTCCTTTTTAAACCCGTAAACCATTTTTCGATTTTGAGCGTCACATTCTTAAATCGCCGGACCACAGCCAAAACACCACTAGATCCCACCGGAACCTTGTCGGGACCTGCCCGGGACATCGCCAAGACCTGGTTGGGACTCACCCGGGATATTTTCAAGACCCGCCCGGGACATTGCTGAGACACTGTCGGGACCTGCCCGGGACATCGTCGGAACCCGCCCGAGACATTTTCGGGACATTGCCAGGACCAGCCCAAGACATTTTTGGGATTCGCCCAGGATATTTTTGGGACCCGCCCGAGATATTTTTGAGACTCACCCGGGACATTTTTGGAATATCACCTAGGACATTACTGGGACCCACTTGGGACATTTTTGTTACCCGGTCGGGACATCACCAAGACCTGCCCGGGACATTACTGGGACCCGCTCGGGACATTTTTGGGTTCCAGTCGGAACATCGCCGAGACCTGCTCGGGACATCACTGGGACCCGCCCGAGACATTTTTGAGACCCACCTGAGACATTTTTGGGAACCGGTTGGGACATTGCCAGGACCCGACTGGGACATTACTATGACCTGCTCGAGACATCCATCGGGACCCGCCAAGGGACATTTTTGGGACCCGCCCGAGACATTGCTGGGACCTGCCCATGACATTTTTGGGACCCGGTCAGGACATTGTCGGGACCCGCCCGGGACATCACTGGAACCCGCCCGAGACATTTTTGAGACCAATCCGGGACATTTGCGGGACCTGGTCGGGACATCGCAGGGACCCACCCGAGACATTTTTTGGACTCACCCATGACATTTTCGGGACCCACTCGAGACATTTTCGGGACATCACTGAGACCTGCCCAGGGCATTTTTGGGACCTACTCGGGACGTCACCGAGACCCGGTTGGGACATCACCGGAACCCGTCCGGAACATCGCTGGGACCCGCCTAGGACATTTTCGGGACCTGCCTGAGACATCGTTGGGACTCGCCTGGGACACCATTGGAACCTAGCTGAGACCGCCCGGATACAGTCATGACCCACCCGGGATATCTCCGAGACATTGCCGAGACCCTCCCAAGACAATTTCTATTAATTTTTAAAAATTGTGCATAAAAAATAATTTTTTTTGGTTAATATGATTGGTTGAAAATTTAAAAAAAAAAAAAAATTGCAATTTTCCGTGCGCACCAAATAACGGAAAATATTTTCGACGAAAACCATTTTCCTGAAAATTAATTTTCCTGAAACTATTTTCCGACGAAAATCATTTTACGTCGAAATAAACGGGGTCTAAGTGAAGCCTTTACTTTGAGAGAAGGAAAGGTTAGAGGCACTGTATAATATCCTGGGAAGGAGAATCATATTGAATAGTCAATATTTCTACTAAGGAAGGGAAGTATTTAATTCTAAATTAAACTTGCAAAGTGTTTATTTTTCTAAATAATTATTTAGAGGAATGTATTTTTAAGTCTAAGTTTCAAACCCAGCCCAAAATAAGTATTATGACACGTAACAATTTACTTGTTTTCAGTTTGTGATAATCGACTTGTATCAACAACGAACCAGTTAACAAGAAGTTCATAGATGCTTTTAAAATTACTATTTAATTAAAATTTAATAGTGGATCATCTTAAATTTAATAATAATTTTAAAAGTTATTTAAAAAAAAAAAAAAAAGTTAAGTAATAAAATGAGAGTGTGTGTAGCATTACTCATTCATCTATTATAATTTATCACTTTTTATGATAAAAGATGAGGTGATAAATAGTAATAAATATGTTAAGTAATAAAGTAATAAATGTTGATATGATAAATTTCATCATTTAATTTAAAAACAATTATTAAGATTTGAAAAAATCTCCAATATCCTAAAAATTATAAGAGATCTTTATCTTTCACCACATATGCACGAAAAAGGGTTTTTTTTTTTTGTTTTTTTGAAATATACAACTAAAAATAGGGGAGGGGACAAAACTTAAAGGATGGGCATCTCAACAACAATCCCCGAACCAATTTATTCAGTGTAGGTAAACGTAAATTAAAAGAGAATGTGTCAATAAATTGATACGACCCTATGAATTCTTGGAATAAAATCCAAGAGGGGCTACCACTTAAGGCGGTTTTACTAATACAAGCCCCCATCGGAGTGAGAGCTATAGTAGCACAGGGAACACCATTGAGTATGATCAAAACAAAGCCCCTAAGGGGAGGCACAAACAAGGTGCATTGAAAGCACTACAAAAAAATCTCTACAACTGGATCTAGTCAATTTTGCATAAGGAGACTCAATCCCATTAAACCCAACAAAAAAAACTAAAATAATTACAAGGAAAATAAAAGACAAACAACAAAACAACCTAAAAACCATAGCAACGGCAAAGTGGAAGACATCGATACAACTAAAGCATTGCACTGCCCAACACGTGAGAAACACGCACAGGCGCGTGAGATCCACGCTCAGGCGCATGAGGTTCACGCTCAGGCATGAGAAGGTCACCACGTGGTGGCATGAGGGGCAGGAGAACATAGTGGAACGACACGTCGGTGGAGGGAGCAAACAATAAGTGACAGATCTGGTTTGAAAAGAGCTAGATCTAAAATCCACTGTAAATTTGAGATTGTCACAACGATGGGAGGCAGGGCCATGCCAGAGATGGATGATGCGGTAGGGAGAGGCGGAGGGACACCGAATGCTAAGTTTTAGGTTGTCATTCTATGGCATGACCTGCTCATTTAACCCGTTGATTTATACCATCAGCTTCCAATTATGAATTTAATTTATATAGAATATTTCAAATATGAATTTTCTTTGTAGAGATCAATCAAGTTTTTCAAAAAATTTTGAATTCTAGCTAAAAAAAATAGATGATGCATTAAATAATAATGATGGTGTAGGGATGATCACACCATAACAAGAGTGGTCATCCACACACCAGATTATTCCCATGGAAGGTAATAACTTCCATGGAGATTACAGAAAAGAGAAACAATGCAACTCTTCACCAAGAGTTGCATTGCATTATATAAATAGAGTGAATAGTCAGAGCAATTGTTCAGTTTTTTTATTCTTCTGTATCTTTTTCTCTTTGTCCTCTATTGGATTTCCACCCTAAAGGGAGTTCCATACGATCAAGCAATATAAATTTAGAATGGTATCAAAGCCCAAGGTTATGGAAGAAGACAAAGAGAAATTTGAAACAAAAAACATTCGAAAATTTTGTTTGCAAACTATCAATAGACAAGTATTGGGTTTGGCTTCTATAGTAGTATTCTTCAATCTTCATCAATTAATATATCAAATCCAGAAAACAAACCTCTTACCATTACTGTTGGCAGATTGCAATATACTGGGAACGTTAAACTGTTGAAAAAACGTTATTTTTTCGAAGAAAAATACAGGAAAAATTTTCTTTGTTCTTCATTAATGGACATAGAGAAATCTTCTTCAGTAAATTTTCTTCCAAATAAGGCAGAATTCACTCCTCATAGGGGTTTGAACTCGTTGAAGAGTCATCTCTAATCAAAAGGAAGATTTCGAGAACACTTGAAGCAGAAGAATCTTCACGAGTGCAAGGAGAAAAAAATTTCAGGTTTTCTCCATTTTTTCTCTTTCTGCTGGTTCAGATTGGGAAGAAGAGGACACTGGACAAAATTGCGTCATTTTGACCGGTGAAGGGACTGTAGAAAATGCCCCAGCCCTCCCTAGAACAACGATGTTTTACTTAAGTGGAACAATGCCATTTCGAGGCCTTCTGAGAGGGCGCTTTTGAGCCCCTTTGGAAACAATGGTGTTCTACTTCAACGGAACGACATTGTTTAGCGCTTAGAAGAGGTGCCTTCCAGGTCCATCAATAACAATGTCGTTTCACAACGAAACGAAGCCATTCCACCAACTTGGGAAGCTACCCGCAAAAAACTACAAGAAGTCGTTTTGTACAACGCCAAACACGACGTCCTTTTAAGGCGTAACCCAAGTTCAACATGAAGCCCAAATCCAACCCGTAATCCAGTTCGATCTAACCCAAAGTGGAAACAAACTGCCCGAAAGTCTATCTTGAAAGCCCAAGTCCAAGAATGAGCCCAAGCCCAAAAGGCCCAAGCCCAAAAGGCCCAAGCCTCCGCCCGCTCAACACTTGACAGGTCAAGGTTTGACCCATCACCCAGCCCAGACGCCCAGCTTGACCCAGCAGCCGATCCATGCAGCTGAGCCGAGCCACATGCCACAGCCAAGTGGTGACGCAAGTCGCTGCCGCTAACCGGTCTAAGAAGGACTAGCCCAATCCATCTGAACCATCTGGATCACCTGAATTGGCCAGTTCAATGCATCTTTGGTATTTTTGCTCGTTTTGGCTCGATTCAACCCCAATGTCGACCATTTAAAAGCCATTAGAACAATAATTCAAAGGGGAAGAGCACTGCAAGATTTTCAAACCACAACTTTCACAAGAAAAATTACAAAAAAGTCTGGGAAATGGGAGAGTCTTCACATCGAGGGCATAGAGACAAGAATTGGAGATTCATTAAACCTTTTTGGCTGTTATCGAAACAACAAAAGGAGGTGGCATTTGCAGTTCCCGATAAGCTGCAATATGAGATCTCTAGTCATAGATGCCTGAGGGATTTGCATCCATTGAGGACTATAAGGACCATTGTATAGAGCCTGAGGGACTCATGGCCAATGGGCAACCACCGTTATATTTTTCCAAGAAGAGGTGAACGGGTCAATCTGCCAAATCCAAATTTGGCATATAATAGGGCTTACATGAATAATTATCAGGCTCGTTTAACATACCCTGGTAACTAGTAAATTAATAACAATTATTATTTATTTATTTGTTGGTTTGTAATAATTAGAACTACATTTTATTTCTGTTAAGTGTACTGTATTTAAGACAATTAGTATTTATTTATATTACTAAGTTTTATTTTATCGTATCCACGTTTTAAATTGACTATTAAAAGCGGTATTGATTCTTTGAAGGTTGAAAGCTTCAACAGAAAAAATTTTAGAATGTGGAAACGACACATTTCTTATATACTGACACATGAGAAAACTTTGTACATCCTTACAACTTACAAGCCAAATATAGAAGACCAACAAGATGAAAAGGTTGTAAAAAATGTGAAAAATGGATGAAGACGACCTAATGGTTAGAGCCACCATTCTCCACAGTATGAAAGATAATATCATTCATCTTTTTGAAGGACACGAGACAGCAAAGGACATGATGAAGACCTTAGACAAAAAGCACAATCCTAGGTTTGACACTCACATACAACTGTTATTAGAAAAATATAATAGTGTTCGTATAGGTGAGGATAACTATAACACCCCCTACCAGTATTAACCAAAGCATGCTAAACTAGTGGCGCCTCTCTAGACTTATTTATTAAGAAAATAAGTCCGAAATGATCTATCTAACATACACAGCGGAAGAATCATAACTCATTGCAAGATAACTGACTAAATAATTCCAAAATTCAATATCAATTAAAATAATAATATTCAAAATAACACTAGATCATCTCAAAATAACTTAAACTAAACAAATACATCTCCAAAGCAAACAGAGTCTCCCAAACATAAACATAATCTCAGGGATGAGTCTTAAACAAGTTAGTAAGATGGATTATCTCAATCAACTCGGTTCGCTCTTCATCACCTAAATTCCAACTAGTCTTCATGAAATCTCAATCATCAACTAACACCTCAAAGATGATCCGTATGATATCCTCCACACAAACATATCTCTCCACTGGAACTGCCATCATCTAAAGGCTGCTGACTATCTGTGAAACACTGAAGTGCCCACAGGTGGAAAGAAAACAAAGATCAAGTGTAAGTCCACCACTTAGTGAGATTAAAGCACATGAGAACAGTTATATATAAAATGCGTGAACTCATAGGTTTTGTAAAAGGTTTCCATTTGTTAAGATCATATCATCGTATAAGACAGTTATAACATTTGAAAGATATGCAATGTAGTACATATATATAATACATGAATAAACTGAACATTACATCATAGCTCAACTCCATATGGTCTACTCGGACCTTACCCCTTTCCGCTCAAGTTTGTGCATTCTAGTAAGAACATTTGGTATAATACTAGTGCTCCAAATATTGCACAACATACCGTCTAATACTAGCAGTCTGACCGAATATGACCTCGGGTGGCCCACACTATTAGCACAGTCGTGGTTATAACCACCATGTAAACATGGTTGCGCTGGCTACTTCTGGTCTATTGGATCTAACGACAATCATAGAATACTCATAAATCATAGGGCTTTGCCCGTACAATTATACTTTATCTTATCCGTCTTTTACATGTATGTATAACTATAAAATACTTACATGAACATCATTTATCTCATATTCTCAATGATTACATATGCATAAAAATGAGTTTCAAAGAGTTCGTGCAATAAAAGTAATGCATATTTTATTGACCATATCAAAATAGAGAATGCTAGAACCATGCAATTATATAATAGTTTTCATGTAAGAATCACTCACCTGAATCGTAGGGTAACTCATCAATACAGACTTCACACTCCTCAAGATGGTTATCTGCGAACAACCCTAATGTTAGGCAACTCTCCCAGACAAAAGACACTGACCTAAGACTCAAAAACTAAAAAAGAAAAAGAAAAAGGTTCTAGACAGGGGTAGGATCGATCCTGGCTAGGGCAGGATCGATCCTGCCAGGTGAGAATCGATCTTGGACCGGCAAAAACTTTTCCCGATGCATCCAGAACGCTCCCGACCTCCAAAATGACATATTCCAACCCTAGAACGACTATCACAACCTTTGGAACTTATCTAGGGTAAAACTTTAACAATCATACGGTCAAAACTCAAAATAAGCAGTCAAACGACTTTGCTACAATTCTAGAACAATAAAATAAACTATAACCTATCAAAAGACACGACTATGACATCAAAGCAAGACAAAAACCTACTAGCCTAAGAGAATAAAACAAAAATAAAAACAACACCCAATGGTGATTGGTGCAACCAATCATCACACTCACCTTACGGAACTTAGAAACTCCAAAAATTTGTGAAGAACAAAGGAAATAAGACTCAAATGGTACAACGGTGCTTCAAAAGCATTTCCACACCTTGTAATTCGTGCAAATAGGTAAAAGAAGTTTAGAATAAATATATAGAAGTTACAGCCGCATTAGAGCTTCAGAAAACCCTAAAAATTGCATTTAGAAGATAAGATCGATCCTGAAAATAGTGGGTTGATCCTAGTGCTTACTGGGCAGGACAATCAATCCTCTAGGATCGATCCTCCAGTTTTGAAAATGACTTGGAGGTTCGACCGAACTCTAAAATTTTTCCGAACTTGCCTTGACTCGCCCAACTAACCCTAAGGTCCAAAATACTCAAATTTTTAACTAGGGTTAGGATCGGGGTATTACAAGGACTATGTGAGTGACTTTATAAACCAAATGAAACTTATCGCAAAAGAACTCGCAAATGCTGGTCATCCTATGTTAGACAAAATGCAAGTGACCACCATACTAATAATCTTCCTCTATCATGGGAACATGTAGTAACTACTTTGACACAGTGGCAAAAAAGTTTCCATGATATCTTTTCCAGTGTTGCTTATGTTAGAAGAAGAGAGAATGAAAAGAAGAATGAGAGAAGGGACATCTAGTAACCTCGTGATGGCTCAAACTATGGCTCAGGAAGTTCAAAAAAAAAAAAAGGAAGGGTAAGCCAAAAGGTGGAAATAAAGTTAATGGAGCATGCTTCAAGTGTGGAAACATTGGACACTTCAAGGTGAATTGTCCAAAGAACAATTGTGGCAAGAAAAACATAAGGAAATAATAATGACAATTACTGAAGTGATGATGGTAGAACCGACCACAAACTCTTGGTGGATAGATTCGGCGGCAACAAGACACATAACAAGATGCCGATAATTTTTTGTGGACTTCAAGGAAAAAGCAGTTGGTGAGCACAAAGTTTATATAGGCAACAACACTAACAGTGATGTATTAGGAGAAGACAAATGTAAAATTTCTGTAAATGAGCCAGTCATTGTTTTATATAATGTTTTGTATGTGCCCAATATCCGTATAAATCTAATATCAGTTCCTGTGTTAAATAGTAAGGAATACATGATTAAATTCAAGTCTGAAAAAGTCTATATAAAGAAATGAAATGTATAAGTAAAGGGTGTCAAGGTAGATAATATGTATTTATTCAAAGTTGATAATAAAGTTTTTATTTCAGATTATTTGTATATATTTATAAATAGTTATTATCTATGGCATTTGAGATTAGGTCAAATAAATAAAAATAAAATGATTAGAATGAGTAAAAGTGGATTATGAGGATTTTAATATATATGAATCTTGTATTAAGGAAAAAATGACGAGAAAGTTTTTTTCAAAACATTGAAAAACATCAGATTATTGGAAGTAATCCACTATGATATATGTGGACATTTAAAAACTAAGACATCTAGAGGAATGAAATACTTTATTACCTTTACCGATGATTATTCAATATCTGGACATATCTACCTTATCTGATACAAGTCTGAAACAATTGAGAAATTCAAATAATATAAATTGGAGGTAGAAAATAAATTGGGTAGATCCATTAAGAGTTTACATAATGATAGAGGATGCGAGTATGAGGCCATAGATTCTTTCTGCAAGGAAAGTGGAATAAAACATTTATATACAATTCCTTTTTTTTTTTTTGGCTGACAGTGTTATTTATATACAATGCCTAATAAGCCTCAACAAAATGGTATTGTAAAAAGAAAAAACACAACATTAATGGATATGACAAGGTCCATGATAACGTATGCTGATTTACCGATTTATTTTTAGGGAAAAGCTTTATCTACAGTAGCATACATATTTAATAGGGTTAAGACAAAATTTAAACTACTCACACCTTATAAACATTGGACAGGCCTAAAATCATATGTTAAAAATCTTAAGGTATGAGATGTAAAGCACAAGTACTTATCTCAAAACCCTTAAGAGACAAATTAGGCGGTAAAACCTAGGAATGCAGGTTTATTGGATATGTAGAGAATGGTAGTAGATACCAATTCTACCATTCTAAGAAAGGATTAATGAAAAGTAGAGATGTTTTTCTTAAAAATACCAATCAAATTAATCCTATGAAAAAAAAAAAATCAAACTTTTACAAGGTGAAAATCCTGCGTGTCATGAAGTCCAAAATACTTCATTAGAATACAAACATGTGACAAATCTTCAGAATAGTGGGAGAAATAAAAAATAAAAAATAAAAAAATCTAAAAATCAATCACATGCTGATGCAAATGATGGAAACAGTGGGAGTAAAAGGCAAAGGCGACCATCAAGCATTCTTAAGGATCATTATGTATTAAGTGTAGATGATATCAATCTATATGATTATTCGGCAAGTTTCAAAAGAAGCTATGAGCAGTAATGATGCTGACAAATGGATTGAAGCCATGAATGAGGAGCTCGATTCAATCGAGAAAAATGACGTTTGGGAGCTCACATATTTACCAAGTTAAAGGAAAGCCATTGGATGCAAATGGGTACTAAGAAAAAAATTCAAAGCAAATAGAAGCCTTGACAAGTATAAAGCTAGATTGGTAGCCAAAGGGCTCACTTAACAACCCGGTGTAGACTTTGTTGATACATATTCATTTGTAGCTAAGTTCGCCTCAGTTAAGATAATTATGTCAGTAGTAGCCAAAATGGATTTGAAATTATATAAATTGAATATTAAAACAACATTTTTGAACGGAGAATTAAAAGAGGACATCTATATGATACAACTTGAAGAATTCTCAGTATAAGGACATGAAGAGAAAGTCTATAAATTAAACAGATTTCTATATGAACTTAAACAATCATCGAGACAATGGTATTTAAAGTTCCACCATGCTATACTAGAAATTGGTTTCGAGATGAGTCTACTAGATCACTATGTTTACATAAACAATAATAATGATAAATTTTCAATATTGTTATTATATGTAGACGACATACTGCTGACCGGTAATTGTTCAGATATGATAAAGGAAACATAATTTCTTATCATCCAAGTTTAAAATGAAAGACATGGAAGCTGCTACCTATGTCTTGGGAATAATAATTTTTAGAGATAGAAATTCAAAGTTATTATACTTGGATCAAAAGAAATATTTGAAAAAGATATTTAAGAGGTTTAAAATGGATAATTGTAAACCTTTAAGTACATCTGTTTCAAAGAGACAGCACTTGAGCAAGACAATGTGTCAACATGATGAGATATAGATTAAAGAAAAGGTAAAATACCTTTTACCCCCCACCCCCTGGAAGTATCTAGTGATTTGAGTTTTAGCCTCCAATGTTCAAAAAGTAACAATCAACCCCCCGAAATATCTCACGTTAGCAAAAAAAAATCCGCTCTTTGGACGGAAACCAAGTCACGTGCCACGCATGTGACTTTTTTTAGTCAAACTTTCGAAAATACCCTTAGGGGGTAAAGTGTAAAAAAAAACACTCAATAATTTTTTTATTAAAAAAAATAAATAAAAGGGGTGGCTGCCGGTTGGTAGCCACCCTTCGTGGTGGAGGGGTGGCCGCAGAGGTTGTTTGGGGGGGGGGGGGGGCTACGAGCCACCCCCAGAGGTTGCTATGGTAGCTCACAAGCCACCTTAGAGGTGGCCGGGGGTGGCTTGTGAGCCACCCTAGAGCTGGGGGGTGGCCGTGTTTTACGCGACCACCTCTAGAGAAGCCAGAGTGGCTATGCGCCACCCCAAATTCGGGTTAGGGTGGTGCGCGGCCACCCTCGGCCACCTCTGAGGTGGCTTGCAGGCCACCCCCTTCACAATGAAGGGGTGGTTGGCTGTTGGTAGCCACCCCTCATTTTTTTTTTTTAGTTTTATATTTTTTAATTGGAAAAAATTTAAAATTAGTCATTGTGATTGGCCTAAATTACAAATTACTCTCTATAATATAAAAATTAATTTAGAGATCGTCATGGTAGGCCAAAATAACAATTTAGTCCTTACAATAAAATTCTATCAAAAGTGGCATTCGAGGACCTCTAAATTATTTTTTATGCCACATAGAGTGATTTGTAAGTTATGCCAACCATAAAGGTTGATTTTGCTTTCTTTCTTTTTTTTTTTCCTTTATTTTGTTTTGTTTTTTTATTTTTATTTTATTTTGTATTTTTTTAAAGTTTTCTTTACTTTTTTTGTGACACTTTACCCCCCCCCCCTCCGGAGGGCATTTTCGACCGTTTAGGTAGAAAAAAGTAACGTGCCATGCACATTACTCGATTTCCGTCCAAAATAACTAAAAACATGGATGAAGGGTCTTATTTGTAAATGTGTGATAGATTAGGGGGGTCAATCGTCACTTTTTGAACATTGGAGGCTAAAATGCAAATGACTAGATACTTCGGGAGGCAAAGTATTTAATCTTTATAGAAATGGAAACAATCCCATATGCCATGACAAGCACAAAGCATGATATTTGTCATGCGGTAGGATTGGTAAGAAGTTATCAATTCAATCCGGGGAAGACATATAAGCAAGCAGTAAAGCGAATATTTAGATATTTGCAAGGCACTAAAAACATGGATTTATGTTTTGGTATAGGTGATTTAGAAATTGCAGAATACACAGATGCAGATGATAGAAAGTCAACTAGCAGTTATGTGTTCTTATTCGGTGGAACAGTTATTTCTTAATTAAGTAAGAAACAAAATTGTGTTGCTAAATTCACAATGGAAGCTGAGTACATATCATGCAACACATCGGTGAGTAATGTGGTTTGGATTAAACGCTTTATTGAAACTTTAAATCTAAGTATACCTAGTAGATCAGTCAATGTGTTTTGTGATAATAAGTCCGCTATATATCTGATAAAAAGTAGAGCACATAGCTTGAAGGGGAAAAAAAAATATTGATGTAAATTATCACTATATTCAAGATATTTTAGAGAGAGATGAAATAAAAGTTGAATTTATTTCCTCGATAGAGATGGTGGCTAATCCTATAACCAAGGGGTTGTCTCTGGATAAATTAAGAAGGCATGTAACGACAATGAGATTAAGAAATACCTAAATGATAGCTACATGGGTTAATGCATAATCGGAAGGATTCAGGAATGCCTAGATGAACGTACGACTATATGCACATCTTCTTAATAGGGGACATAATTTGTCAATTAAAGGCAGATGATATTGGCGAGATACAGATATTACGGCTCACATGAATGTAAAGTTCATTAAAAGACATCATATTAAGATTAAGTAATAGCTATCCTCTGAGAATGTAAAAGATGCTGATAAGATGTATAAAAAAAAAACCTCAGAAATAATGACTTTAGAGGAAGTACTTGATCGAAAGATTTGATGCAAGTCGACGCATGAACTCGTGTACGACTAAAGTTGTCAATTGTGGAAAGGGTGTGAACTATATTCCCAATCATGGATAGTTGATGTCATTCGCTTAAAGAATAGCAAAATGAAGTCATTCCTAATATGTTGTTGACAGGAAATCATATGGAAAAGGATATGGTCAGATAAGATTACAAAAGCGTGCGCACGTGAAGTCATGTTATAATCTAATGCTGATCTGTAGGGTTTACAGATAAGAGTTGGCATGGAAAAATATTGGTGCCAAGGTAATCATGCCTAACTGAAATTATTGCCTGATGTTATTGTGTGATCAAGTGGGAGATTATGGTGTAGGGATGATCACACCATAACAAATGTGGTAATTCACACATCATATTATTTCCATAGAAAAGAAATAATGCAATTGTTCACAGAGAGTTGCATTGCACTTTATAAATATAGTGAATAGTCAGAGTGGTTGTTCAGTTTTTGTTTTTATTTTTCTTTGTCTTTTTATTTTTTTTTTGTCTTGCATTGGATTTCCACCCTAAAGGGAGTTCCATAAGATCAAGCAATATAAATCTACATATAATTTTTAAAAATTTTGAATTTTGAACATGATCATCACTATCTAAGATGGAGAGAAAAACATCTAATAACCACTATCTCAAAATCAAATTTAACTTGTGTCAATCTCTTAATAAGTTACTTAAAATCCTAACCATTATTTCTAAATTAAATATTCAAATTTTACTACATTATTATTTAATCATATTTTAAAAATATTTAACTTTTACTTAATTCATTATTTAGAGCATAATTTCAACCATATTGTTAAAAATAATGATAATTATTTTAAGAGTTGCATCTTACATATATTAATCTATAAAGGATTCTGATAAGCATTCGTCAGACCAAAGCAATGAGATGCCTTGATGAACTCCTCACGCAAACTTGAGTATGAACTCCTTTACCACCAAATTACCACCCTATGTCCGGTTAAGATTTACTTCAAATTTTACAGATTTTCTTACACTTAAAGAGAGTAGGGTTATGAGATTTATTTGCTTAGGCCAATTTAGGGTGTTGAGTCTGTAACAAAAAAAAATAAATAAATACTAGTCACATTTGTGTTATTTTGAAGATTTCTTAAAATTACTTATAAAGTTCAGTTTTACCTAATAAGTAAACAATGTGAAATTTAACACACATGACTATGGGCATATCTTATAACCCACATATTCTCTATGTGGGCTACTCATCTTTTTAATATGGGACCGGGATGCTACAAACTTTCACTCTTAAATTATGATGTCGAAAAAAGCGCTAGTCATGTTTACGCTATTACTCTAAAGTGATTAGTTAATTTAGAGCTTTCTTAAAATTACTTTTAAAGCTTAATTTCATCTAATAACTAGGCAATGTGAAACTTAACACTCATAAGCATACCTTATTAACCACCAACTATGTGGGCTACTAATTTTCTCAATATATGACTGGTGTGTTATAGAGTCTGAATAGAGAATCTCAACAATTTTGCTATTTGGATTGCCAACAAGTCAAATAGTAAATATGAGAGAGCTTGTATGAAGTTTATATGTTCAAGGAACTTTCAGATAGCTTACTTATATTATTAGCAATTCAGACAAAAAATTATTAAAAATTAAGATTCGTTGAGTCTACTTCATTGTTCAAGATAGAAGTCTCACACTCTCTCTTAAGCCATAAATTTTGTAAAATTTGGATAACCTAATAAGGAACTCAACCCCGTATGAAAAGCTAGACAAAGTTTTTCATCAAATTAGGCTAGAGAAACTTACTTAAACCCAATCTATAAAATAAGCTGTGCTTTTTTAATAGTAGGGACCTTCTATTAAAAAAACATGTAGACACATGTCATTTTTATAAATTAGGTTGAAATAATCTCTAACCCAATTTGAGGCCCATTTTGGTTATTTTCAGCATTTTCAAATCTCATTTTTTTTTTAAAACACAATTTAAAAAGGATCAATTTTTTACGATTTGGTTTAAAATTACATTTTTTGTTTACAAAATTATAATCTCAAACTCACCTTAAATCACAATTAAATTTTAAATGTATCATTATTAAATTTTAAATTTAATGATAATTTTTAGTGTAACGTAAAAGTGAGAGTATGTCTAAGCATATATTTACAAAAATATTTTTTAAAAAAAATCTCAGACATCAACTAAGACCCGCTTTCAACTCCACCTTCTCCACACACGCACAGACATTGACATTGAGAACGGTCTTCATAGCTCTTCCACTGTGACTCCATATTGACCAAAACACCCCCAAATGGGCAACTGTAGTGGCTACCCCTCTGCCCGAACGCAACTACCCCAAGATACCACCCCCTCCACCACCACCTCCGCCACCCGATCAGACGATCCTGCCCACAACGGCGTCAGGATCCTCCCCACAACCTCCAAACCTTCCGAAACCCCTCCTCCGCTGGGCCGTGTGTTGGGCCGGCCCATCGAGGACGTCCGATCCACCTACACTTTCGGCCGCGAGCTCGGCCGCGGCCAGTTCGGCGTGACCTACCTGGTTACCCACAAGCTCACGCACGAGCAATTCGCGTGCAAGTCAATCGCCACCCGCAAGCTCGTCAACCGCGACGACATCGAAGATGTCCGGCGGGAGGTCCAGATCATGCACCACCTCACGGGCCACCGCAACATCGTCGAGCTCAAGGGCGCCTTCGAGGACCGTCACTCCGTGAACCTCGTCATGGAGCTCTGCGCCGGCGGCGAGCTCTTTGACCGGATCATCGCCAAAGGTCACTACTCCGAGCGCGCCGCTGCCGTACTCTGCCGCCAGATCGTCACCGTTGTGCACAATTGCCACTCCATGGGAGTGATGCATCGGGACCTGAAGCCGGAGAATTTTTTGCTCCTGAGCAAAGACGAGGATTCGCCGCTCAAGGCCACGGATTTCGGTCTCTCTATGTTCTTCAAGCCAGGTGTGTACGAGATTTGTTGAATGTGATTTCGTTTGGTTTTTGCGGTTACGATGTGTTTGGTTGCCCAGAAAATGCGAGAAAACGGGGAAGAAAATTGAAGTTTTGAGTGAGAAATTAATCAGTATCGGGTAGATAACTTGAATATTGTTAAGACGGGGATTCGCCGCTCGAGGCCACGGATTTCGGTCTCCGTGTTTTTCAAGCCAGGTGTATGATTCGTGGAATCTGATTGTTTGGTTTTGCGGATACAATGTGCTTGGTTGCCGAAAAAAATGCAGGGAAACGGGGAAGAAAATTTGAAGTTTTGAGTGAGAAATTAATAAATAAGGATTAAATTACTTGAATCTGGTATTAGGGATGTTTAATTTACTAAGGCTTGTTGTTCCGACATAAAACGTTTTTAGTCAAATATTTTCAGCATTTTTCCATGTTGGTTACCCTTAGAAAACTTGGTTCAACTTGATTAACCGTAAAACATTTTAGATCAACAGTAAAACACCTATTTGTTTTCCGGAAAATGGTTTAACATATTTTTAAGGTGGAAAACAATTTCCATCCATAGCTTCTTTCTTTAAAGACGTCTCCTCCAGGCAAACACCCAGTCCATGACAAACCCCAGACACCACATCCTCTTCCGCCGCATCAACCCCTACTGGAGCCATCCCACCAGCAGAAAATGTTTTCCGGTGCAAACCAAATAACAGAAAATCGGAAATATATAGTTTTTTCAATTGAAAACATTTTACATAAAAACAAAGGGATCCTAAATTTGAGGATGTTGTGAGTTGTTTGCAATAATGGGGGAAAACCGAAAAATTTGGTATCGGCGATGGTTTTGGTGATGAACATGTCATCAAAATGTAGTGTTTTATTCAATAGCCTTATAATGAAGGGTAATTGTGATTAGACCTTGATGTGGATCATTAATGATGAGATCAAGTTTGATGCTTTTTTGAAATCCTAGGGATTTGGGTGGCTCTGTTGATATGCTTGAATTAGAATCGCTATTGGATTGTGAAAATTAAATCCCACATTGGATTAGTAGATTAAGCAGGCATGTATGTGTGAAATCCCATATTGGTTGTGTAACAGATAAGATTGAGCTATATAAATGACTGTAAGGAGTTTCAATGGTAAGTTCGACTGCTCTTTTTAGGATATATGTGTACATGTGGTTCGTGTTTCCTTGATTTTGACATCTACAAGACCAAATGTAGCTATTTGCAGATTTTAAAATTACTTTTTGGTTTCAATATTCACTGTCATTTTTTTTTTTTTTTTTGAATTATGTGCTTTGAAGTCTGGACATCAATGTAATTTTCTTTTCATGCTTATTTTGAGGTTTTATGTGTGTGTGTGAATGCAGGAGATGTATTTAAAGATCTTGTTGGAAGTGCATATTATGTAGCTCCTGAGGTGTTGCGCCGAAATTATGGAGCCGAAGCAGATATTTGGAGTGCTGGGGTGATACTTTACATTCTACTTAGTGGGGTACCACCTTTCTGGGGAGGTATGGCTATTATCCTTAAATGAGTAAGAAAAACCTGAAACAAGATGTGTTTTATGCTCCCAAGTTTTTTTTTTTCTCCATTGATGGAATTCATCATTGGCAAACTAATTGGTTATGAGCGATAAGTCAATATTCAACACAGATGGTTGTGGATTCATCCATTGTGACAGATTTCAGATTTATTATCCACTGTAGGATTTCAGTTTGTAAACAGTGCTTGGTGGCTTAACTGTGGATCCTTGCTTACTTCTGTTTCATATGCAGAGAATGAACAGCGTATTTTTGATGCTATTCTTCGAGGGCATATTGATTTCACATCTGATCCTTGGCCTTCCATATCCAGTAGCGCCAAAGATCTTGTGAAGAGGATGCTACGAGCTGATCCTAAAGAACGTCTGTCAGCAGTTCAAGTCCTTGGTAAGTTTCGGTTATGAAAAGAGTGTCTAGACATGAACTAGGGTTGAGGAAGGCAATTTATCATGTCTTCTCAAATTATTAGGCTACATCAAGGTGTATGCCATATAGAGTACATACAAGCATTTTTCTAGCCAACAAGAAAAAGGGGAAAAAAAAAAGGGATAAAGATTCATTCACTCGTCTGTCCTGGCTTCTCACTTTATAACCCTTGAAGATAAGCTATGAGTTTCTTGGCATTCTATGATTAGACAGGATGCTCAACCACTGAAAATGCAATACAGGTCATGCATGGATGAGAGAAGATGGGGATGCATCTGATAAGCCTATTGATATTGCTGTTTTATCCAGAATGAAACAATTCAGGGCAATGAACAAGCTCAAAAAAGTTGCTCTAAAGGTGAGAGAACATCTCTTATGATCATCATAGTCATCAGTAGCTTCTTTTTTATTAAAAAAAAAAAAAAACTAGCAACTTCATCAATAAGATAACTAAAAACAAAGAGGAACAAGATGTTTTGTATTTTAAAGAGAGATTCATTGAACTATTCAAAAGAAGGCTTCTATAAGACCATCCCCAATAAAAAATCCAGTTTTTCTTTAAACCGTAGCAAGCCAATAAAATTTATGAAGAAGAAGAATGCCCGAGGGCATGAGCATCTAGTTCCTGCCAATCAGAGTGGAAGAGTTCCAAGATGGGGAAAAAAGAGAAAAAGAAGAAAAGAAGTTTGCATCATCCAGTCTTTCATTATGTCACAATTTCTCTCTTTTCTTCAGGTAATTGCAGAAAATCTTTCTGAAGAAGAAATCGTGGGCTTGAAGGAGATTTTCAAATCTATGGATACAGATAACAGTGGAACAATCACTTATGAAGAGTTGAAAGCTGGTCTTCCAAAACTGGGTACTAAGCTTTCAGAGTCTGAAGTGAAGCAGTTGATGGAAGCGGTAATATCTTTGGTCTTCTTTATTTTCTGCTCGGCCTGAGCTTAATGGTGCTTACAAATTATTTACCCTTGTTCCTTCAGAATTTTTTGATAAGTAAATTAATCATATTAAAAGTACAAAGGGGCGCAACTCAAGTATAGAGAAAGTACATAAGAGAAACACTTGATTAGGGAGATTGTCATTCTCTTCTAGCCTTGGCAATTATCATTTAAGATGAAGTCCAAGCTATTCAACTTTTGGGCCATTGTTGTGGATAACATTATTTTTTGATGAATATGTTGTGGATAACATTCTTGACTCCTAGCTGCCGATCTTTGCACAGAAACAGGAAGCCAGTAGGATTAAGAACTGACTTCTGAATTCATAACATGGAGAAGTATATTTTGTTGAATGAAGTCGTTATGCAACTCATTCTCCTCTAAGTACATTTCTTGATGACCATTGATACAGAGCACAGTTAACTCAACAATGCCTTAACAAATACTTGGGCCCGACAGTATTCAATTTTTCCATTTCACTGTCTATGTTTTGTCAAATCCCAGGTTATTTATGTCTTTTTATAGCTTCGACTTGGATCCATATCCATATCTCATTTTACCTGTCTTTTGACACCTTCAAGATGAAACAAATCACTTACCTTACCAATTTAAGTTTTGTTTTTTTGACTAAAATCATTAGAGCCGACTTTATTGTTTCCCATTAGTACTCTGTCTAGCTTTCACAAATGAAACATATTTCCTGGTGTGCCCTTACCTTGGAAACTCATCCATCTTTGCTTCCAAATTTTAATTATGTTCATTTCAGGGGCATAATTCTTGATTCACCAGCATATGTGATCCTAAAATACTGCTGAAAATATGTTCATTTCATGTATCCTACAATTGTAACCATTTATGAACCTATAAACAATAAATTTTTTGATAAGTAAAACAGGTGTTAATGTATATTCTATTTTCAGCTTTTTTTTTTTTTTTTTTTTCTGCCTTAAGATTAAATGCATTTGCAAATCTCATCATTTTAATGAAATGGTTTCTGGTTCTACAAATATAATCATAAGCTTTTGCTTTTCCAGGCTGATGTGGATGGAAATGGAACTATTGATTACCACGAGTTTATATCGGCTACTATGCACATGAATAGAGTGGATAGAGAGGACCACTTATACAAAGCATTCGAGTATTTTGACAAGGACAAGAGCGGGTAATCAGCCTTTATCTTTTTCTTATATTAGTTCGTACTTAATCACAGTTTTTCATTTGTTAGGTATTTTATCTTTGGTTGTGTTTCTTGCTTCTCGTTTTAGGTACATTACAATGGAAGAATTGGAGCATGCCCTTAAGAATTATAATATGGGAGACCAAAAAACGATTAGGGAGATCATTGCAGAAGTTGACACAGACAATGTATGTTTCTTCCTCCTTTATTCTATTGTCTTTTTCCAAATACGCTTTCTTTGTCTATCATTTTTCTTGGGTTCAAACAGAGTTGGACATTGGAGAATAACATATGCATATACTTAACCAGAAAAGAACAACATATGCACATGAATGATCATTGTCCAAGCAAAGTAACATACCTCAATCCCGAAAGAGGCAAATGCACCCTTTGACTACTGATTTATTTTAGTTCAGAAAGCACATGATTTATTATGTTAATGATTATTATTTTCAAATAGGAGATTTCAAAATTTTAAAGCGCAAGCAGATTAAATTCTGTCAGAAACAAATTCTGTGACTCTCCAGACCCGTTCCATTTCATAACAGCATGCCTTTTTTCTCAAGACACTCCTTTCTCAGTTTTATATTCTGTCCCAACAAAATCTATATGTCAATGTCTATATTTCTTGATCTGATAGTTCCCAACTCCCGAATTCTTTTGCAGGATGGAAGAATTAATTATGATGAATTTGTAACCATGATGAGGAAAGGCAATCCAGACTTGATCACAAACAGAAGACGCAAATGATCTCAACACAATTAGCATGTTTTGCTGTTCTGTACCACTCTTGGCTTGACTGGTATGTTAATTTATGTGGGTTGTGTTATGATTCCGGATCACATGTTCCATCTCATTGTAGCCCCTTCAGATCGCAAGACAATCCTTGCAGCCTGGAATTGTTTGTGGAGTGTTCATGGCTGCTCTTTACTGGAACAAACGGGCTAGATTGCCATCGGCTGCAGGATAATTTCATTGATTTGGCTAGATTTCTTCACTGGTTAGATGCTTTAATGTGTCGGTAAATACGAACTCCAGTACTCATTGCCGACGAGGAAAAAGAAAAGAAGTGACAAAGAACACTTGTGCTGTTCCAAAACTTGTTTCCGAAGGTTTGATCAGGTTTTATTTAACAACTGAATTGGTTGATCTCGAGTCCACCACTGTCGAAGCAATAGAAGGCTAGAATGTGCTGCGGTGTGCAATTCCTAGAACATGATTGATGCATTTTATATGAGCATGTACACTTTTGCAGATCAGTTCTCAATAGCTCTCGCTATACAAAATACTGATTATTTAGTAAAGCACCTTCAAGTCAAGGGCCCAATTGCTTACCAAAAAAAAAATTCACCTAGAATTGTCACTCCCTTTTGTAATGTCTCTTCAAAATTTAAAGTCTTTCAATTTTGTTCGTTAGGATTTTTCATTAAATCCTAATAGAGGGGTATCAAAATTTTTAAAATATGCTTCTTTTTTAGGGAAAAAAATTTTTTTTGCAAGAATTTAAGTGTTGGTTAAGATTTTATAGAATTTACAAAAATACTTACGCCTGATTCTTTAATCAAGATTTTACAGAATTTGTAAAAGTATTTACACCTGAATTTTTTATATATATATATGATATATATATATATATATATAACAAGGATATTTTTGAAATGATATAGCAGAAAATCTTAATGAAGGGGGGACATTGTGAAAATCCTAATAAAGGGGGGACATTGTTACTAATTGAACTTTGATATACTAAATTGAGAAACTTTAAATTTTAGGAGACATTGTAAAGGGGCGACAATTACGGTTAAGTGGATTTATAAAAAAGAAAGAAAAAAAAAAAAAACAATTGGTAGTAGAAGGGGCAGAAATTTCTTGAAACTCCTTCAAACCAGCTTTTAAAAGTGACATGTGTCTTTTAAACATGTGAGAAGCACATGTTTTCTTATTAATATTATTAAAAAAACATATGAGAAGTATATGTTATTAAAAAATAATGTGTTTTTCACATGTTAAGGACACATGTCACTTTTAAATACCAGTTTGTAGGATTTTTTATGAACCAATTTGTAAAAAATTTCAGTCCAATAGAAGAGCTCTGGCTGAACCAACATTCAAGCATGTGTGATGTCTTTGCAAATTCAGTCATTAATTTATACAGTTGACACTCCATTACCACAATTTACCTGGTGAAAAAGAAAGTAAAGACTAAATATTGGGGAAAACAGGGCCTATTTGGGAACATGATTTTTTTTTTTTTTTTTTCATCCAACTCAATTTTTCTCAATTTTTTTTTCTTTCAAAAGTCAACTTTCTTACACAACTCAAATTTATTTAACTTAACTCAAAAAATAATATAAAAATAATATTTCTATTATATAAAAAAAAAAAATTGGAGGGGTGGTCGAGCCATTCCAAGCAATTTAAAAGAGCGGACGATAAACCCCAAAATTCTTTATTTATTTATTTTTAAGAATTAAAATATAATTTAAATTCTATTTTTTTCAAATATATTCATCTACTCAAACATTTTTTTTTTTTTTTTAAAAAAAAAAACTATCCAAACATAATTCTATTTTTTTTTTCTTCTCGGTATTTATAAAGTCAACAAGAATCGAATACAATCGAATACCCAAAAGAGTAAATAATTTAGAAACAAATCAAATAGTAACTATACAAGTCAACCCATGTTCACCCTTGTATTCATAAAAAATTAATATGGCTTTTAAAATTACTATTGAATTTGTGATAAATCATTATTGACTTTTGATTTATTGCTGATTTTAAAAGCCACATCAACTTTTGATTTTCACCATGTAGACATGAGATTGACATATATCATTACTTTTCTAAATTAAACTCTAAACTTATAAATGTTTCAATATATATCTTAAATTGGAAAATTGATAAATTGTTCTCTATTAGTTGAAGTTGTGACAAATAACTATTTAGGATTTTAAAAGTGATAATTAGTCTTTGTGGTATGCCTGTGTAACAAATACTGTTATCTGTACAAATTTCGGTTAATTTTTCATTAGTTTTATTATAAAATTACTTAAAAAAAATTATGAAAAAATAATAATAAAAAGGAAAAATTAGTTTGGGCTAGTGTTATCTCATACAGTCATACTGGCCAAAGAGGGTGACTAAATCATACTCATAGCACTGGGAGTAATTCTATCACCCTTAGCAATTGAATTTAAGGGTGGTCGAACCACTCTCAAGCTATGAGATGGTTTAGCCACTCCCTCTAGCCAATTACGAAGGTGGTAGCCATCAGGGTTGTAACACCTAGGGTAATTTAATTACTAAAAGAAAATAAAGAATTAGGGGAGTAAATAAATAAAATAGTTCAATAGAAGTGTATTTTCGTGAAATTAAATAGAGCATAACAAGGCTCATAGGAAATTGATAAAAAAAGAGTAAAGTTTTCAAGGTAAAAGTTTAAGAAATTTTGGTTATGTTGTGTTGCGTTTGAACTTGACTTAATCGCGCTCGGAAAAGAATTGAACGACTAGGATTGAATCTTGATTGATCGCGTTCAAACACACTAAGTGTCTTATTCAAATGAGATGACATCTCCATGTGTTATCATGCGCGGAATTGAACGACCAAGATTGAATCTTGATTGATCGCGTTTGAACGTACTAAGTGTCTCGTTCAAACAAGATGACATCTTCAAGTGTTATCGCACACGAAAAAGAATTGAACGACCAGGATTGAATCTTGATTTATCACGTTTGCACATACTAAGTGTCTTATTCAATTGAGATGACATCTTCACGTGTTATCGTAGTGGAGAGAGAGAGAGAGAGAGAGAGAGAGAGAGAGAGAGAATATACCTTATGTGAAAGTGGCGATGAGGTATGGAGGTGTAAGGGCGGAGCTGGTTATGAGAGAGAAAGTGAGAGAGACAAAGACACTTTAGAGAGAGAGAGAGAGAGAGAGAGAGAGAGAGGAGAGGAAAGGAAAGGAAAGGCACGCGATGTGTTCTTTGAGTGCCTCTTTAATATACATTAATGTCGTTTCAAAGTAAACGACGTTAACATTTATTGTTAACGTCGTTTACTCCTTAAACGACACAATATAAATTTCATTAAAAATAGTAACACATTGGTTACACTATGGAACGGTAAAATATGTCGTTTAGCTTCATTTTATTCCAAACAACGCCAATTTGACATTAAAGTTAGTGTCGCTTATGATTAAACGACATTAAAACAAATAGAAGTTACGTCGTTTAATCAAAGAACGACGTAAATTATACTTTTTAACATTGTTTGCAATAAACGGACACTAAGGTTATGTTTGGTACGCGGAATGGCTATTCTTTGAAATAGTCCTTATTAAGAAATGAATGAGTGTAGTAAATTAGTATTGTAATAACTATTCTTAAAGCCATGATGGAATGGTTATTCCTTCAATTAAAGGAATAACCATTCCTCTTAAATTTAAAAGGAATTACTATTCTTTCAATTAAATGAATAACAATTCCCTCATAGTTATCGAAATTGCTATTCCAAGGCTAATGCACTACATTCATTCTATTCTTAATAAAGGCTATTCCTTGGAATAGTCATTCCGCGTACCAAACATGTTCTAAGTTGACGTCGCTTGGGACAAAGCAATATAAAGAAAAAACAACTAAAAATGTAACGACGCCAAAAGTAAAAATCATTGTAAAAACTTGCCAAAAAAGTGAACTCCTCTCCGATTTAAAGTTCTGTATCTTTGACGTTTTGATGTTGCTTGCATGTAAAAGTTTGAGCTTGGTGGGTATTTAGATAATGACTATCCACAAATATGCGTCTTTTTATTTATAAAAGAAAAGTCTATATACCTCTTTTAAACTACTACTTAATTGATAATTTTCTCTTCAAACTTTCAATTGTGACAATGTCTCCCCTCCAAACAACCAAACAATTGTCAATGTCCCGCTAAGACCAGCAAAAAGATAAAAATAATACTATAAATTTTCTAATAAGACAAAAATATTATTATAAATTCGAAAAAATAAAAGAAAAAAAATTAGTTTTTTAAATTTTATTTTTAGGCGATGAGCTCAGTAAGAAAATTTCATGGTCGTGGCATTTCTTTACTACTACTACTTTTTATTTTTTCACTTGAATGAGCGAGTCGTTGGGTTTGTATCTTATTTTTTAAAAGAAAATTAACGATTTTTTTTTCTTTTCTTTTTGTGGGTTTAATGGAGGAGGATCCAATATGAAAGAATATGAATTTTCCATGAAGCAACAAATAATGAAAAAACTAGTTAAAACAAAAACTATATATTGGAAGATAACTTTTAAAAAAACGGTTTTTTTTTTTTTTTAATTTTTTAATTTTTTTAATTTTCAGTTTGGAGAATTGGGTGGTAGTTTTTTAAATTTAATTTGTTTTTGTTTTTAATTTTTAGTTTTTAGATTTATTTTATTTTATTTTATTAAGAGTATTTTCGTCATTGGGGGGCATATTAATAATTATTTAGTAGTTTGGAGGGACATTATCACAATTAAAAATTTATGAAAGACAATATCAATTTAATGATAGTTTAAATGAGATATATAGATTTTTTCCTATATATAATTAGTACCTACCCAATAAATTGTAAACCTTTTACACTTGAGGAGTTCCTGTCTGAAAATGTACCTCTCATTTGCTTCCTGGAAATTCCATTTGTTAATATCATTACTCAATTGTGTGGATAGAAAATATATAGAAACATTTGTCAATTATCTATAATTTCGTACACATGTGCTTTTTCGTGGATATTGAATATAGAAAAGAACGTTAGATAATAATATAATTACAAAAATTAAAAAAAAAAAAGAAAAAACCGCTCTATAGGCTGCTAATTCATAATATACTCAAATTGTAATACAATAGTTTTTTAATAGGGATATATAACTTTACTTATCCTGAATTATCTTTTTTTTGCAATACTCTTTTCAAATTTAAAAAATCTTTTATTTAGTGTATCAAATTTTTAATTTTTTTTTTTGCAATATCTTTTCAAATTAAAAAAATCTTTTAATTTAGTGTATCAAATTTTTAATTTTTTTTCAATTTCACTCTCTCGTTAGAATTTTCATTAAATCTTTCAAAATTTTCAAATATTCATTTTTTTTAAAACAAACAAGTATATATATATATATATATATATATATATATACTATATATATATATTCAAAGATTAAGGCATGAATATTTTTGCAGATTTCATTAAATCTTTTCCTAACGCCTAAATTCTCGCAATAAAAAATATGGATATTTTGAAATTTTTGACACATCTTTTGAATAAGATTTAACAACAAATCCTAACGAAATGAGAAATTGACAAAAATAAAAGTTCAATACACTAAATTTAAAATTTTTAAATTATAAAAAAATTATAAAATGAGTAATAATTCATAAGATAAGCGAAGTTATTTTTTATTTTATTTTTTTTAATAGTAACACAACCAACTTAGAAAAACTTGAATGCAAATTTTGAATATCTTAGAAAATGAAAAGAATAATTTTCCCCAGTCAACACGAATAGCCTAATACAACAAACTGCTTCCGAACCCCCCGGAACTGGAAGTAGACATGAAAAATACTTTTTGACTAATCAATTCGTTGTTGGACAATATTGTCACTATTTATTCAATACAAAAAGTACGCAAACTGAAAGAAAACGAGCATGCATATATGGAAACGGCAACGTTTAGACACCATCACAGAGAAGCGCACGGCAACCGTAAAGTATAATGCAACTGAATCCCAAAAGCAAGCCCATGGCAGCATAAGAAAGAACCTGGCGCTTGCACTTTTCAAACCGGTCGGGCCTTGGTCGTTGACCCGGAGAACTTCCGTGCTCTGCTGCCGCATTGACTTCAGCTCTGGTCAACCCACGCTGTCTCATCATCTGAAGGTCTTCATAGTTTTGGTCTAATTCTTCGCTGCATTTCAAGTAATAACTGACGGTGCCGAAAACAGAAGCCAAGTTGATGACGGTGGCGATTAGGGAGAGGCAAAAGGGGACCCACCAGTTATGGCATTTCACCGAAGAGGCGTAGGATATTGATGAGAGGATAACTCCTTGGAAAACAAAATACAAGTTGGTGAGCTGGAAGGCTTTTGTTTCTAAGCTCGATCTGGATTTGCTTTTCCTGTTTTTTGTTGATGTCGTTTAGGTTGTCTATGTCGTTTTGGACCTGAGGAGGGAGGGGTTGAACAGGAACAGCCATGCATTAATACACACAAACTCGAAAGGGTGCTCTTCTATTCTATAGAGAGCAAGCTAGCTAGCTTTGGGGGGTTATTTTTATAGCCCAACTTAACTATATATAATAATAAACTCCAGGCAAGTACCAAGAAGGGACCAAAGAGTTTCACAATCTTTTTGCTAAGAAAATTAAACAATTTAAATGAATCCAAATGCATGGTGAGTTTATATATATATATTATGTAAAAACAAATTGATAGGAATTTTCCTGGAAAGCTAATAATTCACACCCATGTCAAATCCAGCCATATTCTTACCATGGCGGCCGGAGGACTAAGTCCAAGGATTGGGACATCAATCTTGGATGTATGCATGTCCGTTTAATAATAGGAAGTTGGGATTATTCAAATTTTGAGTTGCTCCACTAATTTGAGATTTTTTTTGGAAATGCATTCATATGAAATATTGTAAGTTATATATATATATATATCGAAAAGGACACAAATTTCTTCCAACTCAGGTTGAAGGAAATTTGCTCAAACTTTTTTTAAAAAAAAAATGACAAAAATTATGAAAAAAAAATTGAAAAAAATATATTTCAACCCACTTATGAAAATACAAGAAAAAACAAAGCAAAAAAAATTAAAAAAAAAATCATATATACAGCAATGTTACAAAAACAAAAAAAAAACACAAAAAAAAAACAATTTTTTTTGCTTTGTTTTAAGTGGGTTGAAATTCGCTGTATATATGATTTTTTTTTATTTTTTATTTTTTTGCTTTGTTTTTTCTTGTATTTTTATAAGTGGGTTGAAATATATATTTTTCAAAATTTTTGTCATTTTTTTGAGGGGGTTGGAGCAAATTTCCTCCAACCCAAGTTGGAGGAAATTTGTGTCGATTTTTTATGTCTGCTTCCACGTGTTACTCTTGTTATCTTGATTAGTTATTGGTGTTGACCGGGGATGAAGTACTTTGTTCCATTAGTTATTCGTGTTGACTGCAGAAGAGGCCCACGTACAGTTTATTTAGGATTGCGTTGAAAAATAGAATTTTGATTTGTAAAAAGGTTCTACTAAGCTGCTTAACTGTTTGGTAACTACATATGTTTTTTTTTTTTTTTTTTCTCTTAATTGTTAGAATCTACATGTGTTTAAGTGCTTTTTGGCTGTCACTCGTGTTTCATAACAAAAAAAAAAAAAGTAATTTTAGAAGCAAAAATGACAAAAAAAATGACATGTAATGTTTTTTTTAATGGTTTAATTCAATACCTTTAACTCGACATATGTAGTTGAAGTCCAACATTTTGCCCTTTTTTTTTGCGCCTTAATATTGTCCATCATAAAAAGTTACTTTAGGGGCTTCAAACAACATTCAATAATGTTAGTTCCTTCATATATGGTCCATTATAATTGGTGTCTCAATAAACTTTCTATACATACAACATAAATAATAGCAAAAAGATAGTTCCTAGTAGACTTTTTATATGCATGATGTAAAAAACAATCTCATCAGCGGGTCATAAGTAGATTAGTAGTACGATCATGCTCAATATGCCTATAATTTTCATTGGATGTCTATAATTGTTGTATGCTTGACTCTTCTTGTGCTTTATCGTTTCCCTATGCTTTCAGCAGGTAGCAAATCCTCCTCATCATCTTATGGTTGGAAATCAGAATCCTTCACTACATGCTTCTTAATGAAATTATGAAAAGTCAAAGACACCACCACAATTTTCACTTGATTATTATCATAAGGAAAATTTGAAATGTTATGCAATATCTTCTACTTGCTTTTCCAAACTAAAAGTTCTTTCAATAGTGCATATAAGTGATATGTTAGCCAGCTGAGAGGTAATGCTATGTCAGCCAGCTAGTAGATGTGCTAGGTTTACTGAGAGTACATTCCAATACTTGACAAAATTTAATTTGGTTGTTCTGCAGTTGCAGAATCTTCTACCAAAATACCCTCGGTTTCCATGTTTGGGTGTAAAACCTTTCTTGTGGAGAAGATTATAAAAATGATTTGATTCATTTTTCTTTAATGTCCTTATTGTCTTCCATGTAGAGGTTGTTTGAGTGATTATTTATGTATCACCAGTTGCCCCCCATTCCTATAGCCGACTTGTCAAGTTTGTTTTCCGCTAGCTGCTAAGGGAAGCTTTGTTTAGGAATTTTTCTTCCAAGGCTTGCATGACTTTGAACCTCTTAGACTTGGAAGGCACCACATTCCTCTTTTTCTCTTTTTTTTTTTTTTTAAACATAATTTTGTGTCATGTTGGGTATTGCCCCCCATTCTTTTTTTCGACTTGTTGGCTGCTAGCTTCCAGCTACTAGTTTCCCACCAGCTAGTTGTTGCCCCCCATTGCCATGACCTATTATTTGGTTGGGAGAATCTGGCTCGCACTTGATTCTTGCCGGCTTCTGAGGGAAGCTCGCCTTAGGAATTTTTATCTAAGGCTTGCAATTGTCTCCTGCTGGTTGAGGGAGACTTGCCTTTGAAATTTTTTCTTTAAGCCTCGCACTTGCTTTCTGTTGGTTTTTTAGATAGCTTTCG
Source organism: Betula pendula (assembly GCA_900184695.1). Taxonomy (NCBI): domain Eukaryota; kingdom Viridiplantae; phylum Streptophyta; class Magnoliopsida; order Fagales; family Betulaceae; genus Betula; species Betula pendula. The sequence goes on from FXXK01000159.1 coordinate 923,853, forward strand.
TGACTCGAACGTTAGGGGCGTGAAAGCCGAGGGAGGTGCCACAAGGATTATCTTTTGTTTATTTATAGGGTATGGATTTATATGTATGTAGAAAAGAACATGTAAAGGAAAATAAAGTTTGTTTTACTGATATGTATAAACCCTATCTAAAACGTATGACTTACAAAATGGTTATGACACTATATATATATAACTTTTATGAAAACTATATATTATGATCACTTTTATGAAACCTATGTATTGTGATAGCTGCATTACAAAACGGCTAGATGTTTGATTGACCAAATCGGTGCTCAAAACAAGTCTTTGTATGTAATCTTAGGTGGGGTAGACTTTTACTTAGGTTTGGAAGTGAAAATTATTCAATAGTATCAACTACAACAAGTTGCGTTTGCAAGTCTGTCCGTAGGTGTCCGGACAAATTGTTAAGATAAAATGTTTCTTTTGCAGATCCGTCTACAATAGTTCGGACATGATGTTGAGATAGTGTGATTCCTTCACAAATCCATTCGTACTTGTTCGGACGTTTTGGGGAAACGAAATGTTTCATTTGCAAGAGTGCTCACAGGTGTCCGAAAGGTTTGGAGAACCAAAAAATCTTGTTCACAAATGTGTCCGTTGATGTTCGGATACCGCCAGGGTTAATCATATGAAACCCTAGCCATGTACAGACGACCTCAGTTACCTATTCAAACACTACCATAGAATTGCTAAACCAACTTTAGGTTTTAAAGCTGATTTTTCTAAGTTTATAAAAGGGCTTCATATACACGATTTTCATAGAGCTGAGGAGAGCTGAGACAGAAGCTATTGCATACTTTAAGCTTAGCTTTTGATTTATTTGTGAGCTAAGAGATATCTGTGTTGTGAGCTTCTGTTGATAAATTTGTTGGAGTTGATTTTGATCAAACCACACATTTCGCCATAAACAAAGTTTGAGTCTTATCGGAGTCCCAATAAAGGAGACCAGATAGAAGATTTTTTTAAAGATTCTAGGAGAATTACTGCGGTAGCGGGCTAGTGGGTCACAAGTTGAGTACAAGAAAGTGTCATCTATAAAGTTTTTGCAAGTGTGAAATACTTGTAAAATTCTCATTCTTTTATAGTTGATTGATTTCTTGAGTTTGGCATTCTTGAAGTGTTTTAACTTTGAAGAGTTCTTCAAATTAAAGGATTTCATTTTACCATCAAAAATATGTTGTTGATGTGTAATTACCTATTATCATTGTGATGGTTTGATATTTTATACTGCATCACTTTTTAATTTTGATATTTACTATTGCACATCACCTATTCACCCCGAGTGTTTAGGGTCTAAAACCGTTTTTGAAAACCAATAGAGAGAGAGAGAGAGAGAGGAATTTTAATGGAAAAATAGGCTCAGATCACACATAATATAGGTTGGTATTTTTTTACTTGCAAAACCATGAACTCACGCATACACTTGTAAAATTCTTATAATTTTAGAGATATCATCGAAGAGGCTAGTGGAGACGACCTATATGTGTGCTTAGATTACTATTTATGAGGCTGGCAGGAGGCCTCTAACTTTTGAAGAGATGACCTTTGAAAAATCAATTACAACTATATAGATATGCCGCATGTGGCAACTTTTAGGGTTACGTATAAATGATAGTTTTAACTTTGTAAAAACATTACATTCCTTGTATAAATTACGTTCAATTAGAAACTTTAGTATGTTGTCAATTGAGATGATTAATAGTTTCAAAAATTAAAAGAAAAATTTATACTTGGTAATTTTCGCTGCGAGAGTGAACAGTTGCTAGCGCCACGTGAAAATTAAGATATTTTCCACTTTATGGCTTGTATAAAAGTCGAGCATTACAAATGGTAATAGAGATACCTAGTAACATCATGTGGCACTGAGACACTGCATAGTGTGGGCTTTACGAGCATGTTAAGGATTTGAGTGGAAGAGATTGTGACACTCCAAAAAGTTAGTCCCACATTGGATAGGTGGATTGCCCACATTGAGTTAATGTATTATAAAGGTGTTTTTGGGTGCTAAGTCCACATTGGTTCCTTACTATGTGAGAATGTGTTTTATAAGTAATTCTATGTAGTTTCAACTACATCTCGACTAGTCATTTTGAAGTAAAATTGCAAATATGGCTGGCATTTTCCCTAAGTTGTTATATACACATGCAACCATGTCTATTTCCATGCGTTACACACGCCTCAACTTCAGTTCACATTGCTCACACGCTTCACAAGTGCCATTCACTCAAACACATATGTTGTATTTGTTGACCCTATCTGACCCAAATAGACAACTCAGCCCAACCTACTGATTTAGATTCACTCAGCCCAGTTTAGCCAGCTTGTACAATTTTCGGTCCAAGTTGGCTCAGTTAATGACCCATTGTCAACCCTTATTGTCCCGCTTTAGCAACCTCATTGGTCTAATATTATTGGCCCATTGTTGGCCCAATTATTTGACCACCATGCCGATGTTATCGCTTTGTTGTTATCCACCACCGCAAGGTCACTGCGCGGCTGGTCTTATCGTTGGCCACCCTCCATCCCAGTTCACTACTGGCAATTGCCTAGCCTATCGCCTACCACCCTTAGCCCAAATCGTTGACTATAGTTTAGCCCAACTTACCAGCTAGCACTCTATCTGTGTACTATTGGCCAAATCTCCTTCGCCTAGTTTCATGCCCAGATTTCCTTTGGCTTCATACCTGATTCAAATTGACATCCTAATTTTATAACGCTCTAACAAAATCGTTTAACTTGTAAATGACTTAACGGTACGCCTCCCAGCCTTAACCCCTCCAAGGTCAAAACTCAGGGATCATACACTTTCATTAAGAGAAAATGAGAGTTTACAGCGAAAGACTTGTCACTTATAAATGATAAAGATAGCAACTAATACCCACAATAAAAGAATATCAAAATAGTACAATAAAACATAACCATAATATCATAGATAATTATAAGTTTTGATGTCTCCAAAATAAGGTCATAAGACCAGTCATCAAAATAACATAAGGATTACATCTTAAAATACTAACATATCAACCATATAAAACTAGTTGGGTTCCAGCTCAAGATGCATTTCATAAACTATGTCAATCATATCACTGCAACGATCCCCTAAACCAAACCATATGTGAGCTAGCCACACCGATTTCAGATGATCAAAGATCACCCAAAGGACATCCTCCAGACAGATTAGGTGCATCCCATAAACAATCATCTTCAGAATTAACTAACAAATCGCATAAGAGTATAGGTGGAAAAGATACAAGAGTAAGTCCACGACTTAGTGAGTAATAATGTACATGTTATACACATTATCATTTGTGAACTCAATTGATAAACACAAGCATTGTTATTCTCAGTTTATTGCATAAAATATGTCATGATGCAATATCTATAATACATGATATAAATACGAACGTGTGATATGTTAACAATATGGTCTATTTGAGACGTTACCCCCGCTTAATAGGGTTAGCGCGTTCAAAAGGACATTTGGTACAATTTCAGTGCCCCAGACATTGCACGAACGTACCGTCTTATACTAGCAGTCCAACCGAATCCGACCTCGGGTGGCCCACATTAACTAGCTAAGTCGTAATTGGTGATGCACTTAATGAATGGTGCGCTGTCACAAACTAAACCATTGGATCTAAGGCCCTCATCATAAAATAACATTATTTGACCATAGAATCAACATGTATAATGGTAAGTTTATTGCCATTATTCTGTTGCGAGACAGTGAAACCATATCATACAATACACATTAATCTTTGTGTCTTTTATATGCATGCTCTTCATAACTCATCATTTCATTAGCTTTCTTAGTCACAATTGTTTTCACAAATGGAGTTCACATTTAAGAAGAAATAAGTATTTCATGAGAGTTATAAACATGTAAGTTTTATACATCAAAATAGTCATACTATGCATAAAAGTACAATAATAACAAGTATGCATGTGAGTTTTACTCACTTGTGTCGTGTGGATCAACCAAATATTCCTTCGCGCAGTCTCCAACCTTTGAATCTGAGAAATGATCTTACCATTAGTCTTATGCATTGACTTAAACAAGTCCTAGGCTCCTAATAACCCAAAAGGTCATTCTGACCGAGCATCGAACGTTTGACCAGGAGGGTCTGATAAGTGCTGAATGTTACACATTCAAGCCCCTTAATTCACATATGTTAATCTCTTAGTTTCATTATAATATGATGTTTTGTGTTGTTTTTGTGTTTTTCCCTTATTTTGTAGGTTTTGGAAGAAAATAAGTCAATTCCATCAACTCAAGCTTGAAACACATGAACTATGCAAAGTTGCTGAAAATCTGACCTTTGTGCACTATTTTGGCCATAACTCTTAGCTCAAAACTCAGATTAAGGCACGGTCAAGTGCGTTGAAAAGAGGACTCAGAGTGGAACAAATCATCAAGCAAGAGTTTTTTCATCCAAGCTGCGCTCGAGCGCCCAAAATGACGCTCGAGCGCCATGGCGCGTTGGCGCGCTGGAAGCGAGCGCCATGGCACCTGATGCTCGAGCGCCCAAAACTGACGCTCGAGTGTCATCGTGCGCTGGGAACCTCCGAAGTCGGCAGAACTGATATGGAAAGAGGATAATCCGACCCCAACTCAATCTTGGACTTCCTAGGGTGCACGAAATTGATTAGGGTTGCTCCTAAACTCTATAAATACTCCCCTAAGTCCTTCAAAACAAATACACAAGCTTGAGGAGAAGAATCAAAGGCTTCAAAGAAGGGTTTTTCTTAGTTCTTTATTTCTTTTTGATTTTTCTTTGTATTTTCTTATGGGGATGATTTTCATCCAAATTATGTGTAGCTAATACTTTAGTTAGGGCTCGATTGAAGCCCTAATCATGTCTCTTTAAGGTTTCAATTTGTCTTGCTACAATTTATATTTTGATGGTTAACTTGATTATTTCCGGTTTTCTTGAATTCCTCACATGTATGTGTTTGATCATCATATGCTTGTGGTATGGATATGTTATTTAGGTCAATTTGGATGGCCGAGTCCTGGGCCTAATAGAGTAACAAAAGAACCCCATCACAGGTTCTTGGATTAATCAACATGGAAAACTGCGAGTAGATGCCATGCTCTAGGCTCCATGTGTTTGTCGATCTCCATAGTTTTATGCTTTCTTGAAGAACAACTTAGTAGATGCCATGCTAAATCCTTTGAGAAGAAAAAGATTAGAGTAGCCATGCCTAACTTATTGCTTAGGGAGATCAATAGCCTAAGGAGTAGATGCCATGCCCTTAGGTTGGCAAACATTAAGTATCTTGATATGATTGTAGCATTGTGCATATTGTTTACCTTATTTGAGTATGATTAGTGGTGGATTTCGAAGCCCTAGCCCTTTATTCTTATTATTTCAATTTAATCATTTATATCGTTCCATTAACAATATCTTTTTAGGAATTGCTTTTTAAACATAGTTTACCAATCCTCGTGGGAATGATCTCGTATTTGCCGTCTATACTATCGTTTTGATCTTGTGCACTTGCGAGTAAAACGTGCAATTATTCGCCTATTTATTTAGGTGGATAAAAGTACAACAGGGTCGAACGTTCCACACCCGCACATCGGAACATCAAACGTTTGATGAAGTCCAGAAACTCATTCTGGACCACATCTCGGTCCCTTTTGATTTCTAACTCCTCCTAAAGTCTCCTAAATGTCTAACTAGAGAAAATAAAGGGTCTCAAATAACAAAAACACAGGGTTTGAGGTATCAAACTACTAAACCACCTCAAACATCCAAAACCTACATAAAACAGCTAAAACTCCAAAATGATTAATCTTAAACTAAACAACATAGAAACTAAAACATAACAACAACTAGGCAACATAACAACAAGCAAAATCAACAAGGAAACGAACTAAGGAAGGATGGATATATCTTCAAGCTAAAACACCTTCATTCTCCTTCAAACACTCTCCCTCACATACACACAAGTCTCTGGTGATCCAAACCGAGTGTGAACAATGCAGAAGAGGGTCAGGGTTGGTGTTTATAGAGCTGGAATGTCTGGTTAAGAACTGATGGATTTTTGGATGTATTGAACGTTTGATATATGACATTGAATGTTTGATGCACTATTATCTAATGGTTAAAGGGTTTCCACTGAAGGTCTGATAAAAGCACATCAAACGTTTCATAATAGCATCGAACGTTTGATATTGTCTAACATGCACATTGATCAAAAGTTTTCACGTGATCAGTGCATCAGAACATGTATCAAATGTTTGATCCTCAACATTGAACGTTCTATGAGCACACCGAACATTCCATGGCATCCAAAACTCAAAAATAACCCCTAAAACTTGATAAATCTTTGGAGCATTACAAATTTCAACTCCTACCACATAGGAGCTAGCTTGATCTGATTCATCTAGACATTAATTGAGACTTGAACTCACGCTAAGATTTCTATCATTCCACGACCGACACGTGCATGGTGGTCGACGGCGTGCTGAAGCTCCCTACCGCTGGGTCCCAAGCAAAAGGTGGAGCTCCAGGGTGAGAAGATGGTCCATGTCGGAACGGTCGACCCGACCAAGTACTCGTTGCCCAAGACCAAGCGCATGCTCGAGTTTTTCAGAGATGTCGTGCACCTTTGGTCGAGAACCAACACGGTGAGTTCAAGTGCTAATTTGTATGTGTGTTTGATTTGCTTGTTTTTATAGGATTTATGCAAATGCTTTTGTTTTTCTTATCAAAATATGTATTCTCGTTTTATTTTTTATTAGTTAGCAAGTTATTAGGCTTTGGTAGAAATTTTTTCTATTTGAATAGGATGTTGGATTTGGCGAATTTCTGGAATAGTGTATGAATGAAAATGTTCATTTTTTTTTCTTTTAAAATACTGACTTGTAATAGATTTTAGTTTATATGTATATTGCTTGAATTTATTGATTTTTAAGCGGGCGTTTGCTCATATGAACAATTTCATTTGCCATTGCTTGAGTTTATTGATTTTGGATTTTCTCTTTCATTACTGGGGTTTGTTTTCTATTTGGTTGATAAGAAAATATCAACAACCAATTTTTTTAAAAAAAATATTAATTTATTTTGAGGTCAATTTGGGTCAAAACCGACCTCAAAAAATTCTGGTCAGTTTGGGTCGAAACCAACCAGAAATAATTCTGATTGGTTTGTACGAAACTGACACCAAGTTGTTGGTGTCAGTTTTACGAAAGTGACATGAATTAAGGTTGGTTTGACTTCAAACCGACCATAATCTAAATTCTTGACCGCAACTAGAGGTCCTTTAGAAACCGACCCAAACAAACCAACTCAAACTGAATGGTAGTTGGTTTGAGGCTTATTAGAATTGGTTTCAAACCGACTGCAAATGCCGAATTTTTTGTAATGACACCATATCCATTTAGGCTTTAAAATAATAATAATAATAAAATATGGCTTAACAAAAAAAAATGGCAATTTTTTTTTTTTTTCAAACTCATGTTTCTACCTTGAGTTTGATGGGACGTTAGAAAATATGATATTTTCTATATTTGCTTTGATATTTTGCAATGTGTTCACTTAGTTCGGTCTTAGTCATATTTGGAACTTGGACTCGGCATTTAGACGTATCTTTTGTGTCTCTGCAATATTATAGATCTACATCATCTAGACTTTGGACCTCTGCAACACGAGTTACACGGCATTCTCTGTCCTCTAGCTTGCTAGTTCTTGATTTGTTTTTTTTTTTTGGTTTTTTTTTTCTGAGATAAATAGGGAAAGGGGGATTGCTAGCTAGTTCTTGATTTGGTGGATTTATGATGTTACCTTGGAATTTCCAAAATACCTAGTAGACGACAATACAAAGAAAAGGTTTATTGTTTTAAATTTTCTGCTGCTTGACTTCTAGATTTTCTGGAAATATGCATCCTTTTTTTTTTCTGTTATTTATTTATTTAAAAAAAAAACACAATTTTGTTTTAACAAATTTTTTAGGGGCATTTTGGAGACATTTGCCACTAAAAATCCATGTACGACTCACGATGGTCATTTTATGTTAAAGAAGACGAGAATGGCTAATAAATGGGTAACATTGACAATTTTAGAAACTTTGAGAGAATACATTGTCAATTTTTAAACATTTGAGACAAAATTAAAAAACAAAAATACAACTTGTAGGAGTAAAATATATTTTTGTATGACTTACAATATTTCATATGAATGCATTTCCAAAAATATCTCAAAGTTGAGCAACTGAAAATTTGGATAATCCCAACTTCCTAGCTGACATATATGTCCAACAACAATATTCAACACTTCATTTGTCTCTCATAAAATATTCAAATCTTATTTCATCTCTATATAACATTAATCACTTTTTAAAACTATTCAAACTAAAAATTCAAAGCAAAACTCTTTACCGAACACACTATATGTATCCAAGAATTATGTCCCAATCCTTGGACTTAGTCCCCGCGATGGGAAGAATATGGCTGGATTTGACATGGTCACGTGAATTATTAGGTTTCCATGGAAATTCACATTCAAAGGTGAGGCTTCCAGGGAAATTCCCATCAATTTTTTTTTTTAATATATATAATATATATTATTATATATATATAATAACTCACCATGCATTTGGTTCAATAACCCCCACATGGCTAGCTTGCTCTCTATAGAAAAGAACTAGAGCACCTTTCGAGTTTATGTGTTTAATTAATGGCTGTTCAAACAACCCCCCGATCCTCAGGTCCAAAAAGACATAGCCAAACTAGACGACATCAACAAAAAACAAGAAGAGCAAATCCAGAGCTTAGAAACAATAATATAAATGGTATATGCGATTTCTCTGTGATGCTGTCTAAACGTTGCCGTTTCCGTTTCCATATATATATGCATGCACGTTTTCTATTGGAGCAATAATGTTTTCTTTTTCTTTTTCTTTTTTTTTTTGTGGTTAGCATAAATGTTTTCTTTCAGTTTGCGTACTTTTTGTATTGAATAAATAGTGACAAGAATATTGTCCAACGACTTGATTAGTCAAAAAGTATTTTTCATGTCTACTTCCAAGTTCCGCGGGGTTCAGAACTCAGAAGCAGTTTGTTGTATTAGGCTATTTGGCTATTTGATCGTGCTGACTGGGGGAAATCATTATTTTCATTTTCTAACATATTCAAATTTTGCATTTAAGTTTTTCTAAATGGTTGTGTTATTATTAAAAATTGATAACTTTACCTTTTTTTTTTTTTCTTTTTTTTTTTTTTTAAAGCAAAGAGGGGAAAGGGAAAAAGATATTACATCAAAATTGATAATTTTACTTATCCCTTAAATGTTACCCTCTTTATAATGTCTTCAAAGTTTTGAACATCTCAATTTAGTATATCGAACTTTTAAGTTCTGTCAATTTTTTCACTCCGTCAGGATTTTTCGTTAAATCCTAATAGATGGGGTGTCAAAATTTCTAAAATACCTCTAATTTTTTATGAAAAAAAAAATTGCAATGATTTAAACATTGGTTAGAATTTAAATTTGTAAATCTTTGATAAAAAAAAAATTATATATATATAGGTATTTTGAGAATTTTAAAAGGATTTAAAGGAACTTAATAAGGGGGTGAAATTGAAAAAAAAAAAAAATTAAAAGTTTGATACACTAAATTAAAAGGTTTTGAACTTTAGAGAACAATATTACAAAATGGATGACAATCCATATAATGAGTAAAGTTATTCGTATTAAAAGTTATTCTATTACATATTTGAGTATTATTATGAATTAGCAGCCTATAGGGCAAGTGTTTTTTTTTATTATTGTATTATTAATATATTAGCATTTAACGAGTTATTCTATATTCGATATATATCCACATAAAAGCACATATGTGTACAATGGATTTCAACTTACTTAAAACAAAGCAAAAAAAAAAATTTTTTTGCTTTATTTTTTGTTTTTGTAACATTGTTGTATATATAATTTTTTATTATTATTATTATTTTGCTTTATTCTTTCTTGTATTTTCATAAGTGAGTTAAAATATATTTTTCATAATTTTTGTCATTTTTTTTTTAGAGATTTGGAGCAAATTTCCTCCAACCCGGGTTGAAGAAAATTTGTGTCCTAAAAAAATAGTTATTGACTAATTAATTATTGGGTTGGAGGAAATTTGTGTCCTAAAAAAATAGTTATTGACTAATTAATTGTTGGACATAATTGTGACTTATTCAATCAAGAACAAGAGAGGTACAATTCCAAGTACGCAGGGAAAAAGAAAACATTCCCGGCCAGTTGCCTTGCTGCGTTCCAAAAGAAAAAGTGATCAGATCTCAGAACTTAATTGACAGCAACCTGAAATTAATTTGATCTTTATTTTGATTCATAAACCTCATCACACAAAAAGCCTTAACAAATAACATTTGCTACGCAACCCCAATTGACAATCATTACCAATACAAATTAAGACGTTGCATAAATGGAAACGGCAACGTTTAGACAACAGAGGGCCATGGAAGCCCAGTTGACAATCGTGGAAATTGGAAACAGCAACAAAGTTTAAATATTGACGCATGCGCATTTAACCTTGGGAGTGTGACGAGGGCCGGTCGCAGAGAAGCCCATGGCAACCGTAAAGTATAATGCCACTGAATGCTAAAAGCAAGCCAAACGCTGCATAACAAAGAACCCATCGCTTCCGGTGTTCAAACGGGTCGGGCCTTGGTCGGGTGATGATGCCATTTTCTTGAATCGGAGAAGTACTACTTCCGGGCAATGCTGCATCGACTTTAGCTCTGGTCAACCCATGCTGTCTCATCATCTGAAGGTCTTCATAGTTTTGGTCTAATTCTTTCCTGCATCTCAAGTAATAACCGATGGTGCCGAATACAGAAAACAAGTTGATGATGGCGGCGATTAGGGAGAGGCAAAAGGGGACCCACCATTTATGGCATTTCACCGGTGTGGCGGAGGAGATTGATGAAAGGATGACTCCTTGGAAAACAAAGTACAAGTTGGTGAGCTGAAAAGCTTTTGTTTCTAAGCTCTGGATTTGCTTTTCTTGTTTTTTGTTGATGTCGTTTAGGTTGTCTATGTCGTTTTGGACCTGAGGAGGGAGGGGTTGTTGAACAGCCATGCTTTACACACACAAACTCGAAAAGGGTGCTCTTCTAGCCATGTGGGGGGTTATTTTTATAGGCCAACTTAAGTCTATATAATAAACTCCAGGCAAGTACCAAGAAGTGACCAATGAGTTTCTATATGTATAATCCAAAATGCATGGTGAGTTTATATGTATATGTATTTTTTTAAAAAAAAAAAAAATTGATGGGAATTTCCCTGGAAACCTAACAATTCGCATGACCATGTCAAATGTCTCCAAAATTCTTCGTACATAAATGCACCAAATCGATCAAGAACTAGCAAGCTAGCTAGAGGATAGAGAATGCTCGCGTAAACTCGTGTTGCCGAGGTCCAGGTTCCAAATATGACTATAAGACCAAGCCCAGTGAACACGTTGCAAATTAAATATCAAAGCAAATATGGAAAATATCATATATGTATATTCTAACGTCCCTCAAACTCATGGTGAAAAGAAAAATAATTGTCACTTTTTTTTTTTTGTTAAGCCATATTTTATTATTATTATTATTATTTTAAAGCTTAATTAAATGGATATGGTGTGGAAGGATAGAAATCTCAACGTGAGTTTGGGTCTCAATTAATGTCTAGATGAATCAGATCAACCTCCTATATATGTGGTGGGAGTGGAAATTAGGATGTAAATTTGAATCAAGTATGACGCCAAAGGAAATTTGGGCTAAACAATAGTCAACGATTTGAGCTAAGGGTGGTTAAGGATATTGGGCCAAGCAATTAATTGCCGGTAGTGAACTGGGATGGAGGGTGGCAAGCGATAAGCACAGCCACGTAATGACCTTGCAATGGCGGATGACAACAAAGCGATAATCGGCATGGTGGTTGGATTGTTGGCGAACAATAGGCCGATATATAATACTAGGCCAAGAGGCCACTAAAGCAGGCTAATAAGGGTTGACAATGGGTCATTCACTAGGTTGACTTGGACCAAAAGTTGTACAAGCTAGCTAGTTAAACTGGGCTAAGTGAATCTAGATCAATAGGTTGGACCGAGTTATCTATATAGGTCGGATAGGTTCAATAGATCCAACATATGTGTGTAAGTGAATGACACTTGTGAAGCATATGATAAGGATGAAGATTTGCTACCTACAGAAATCATAGGGAACAATAAAGCATAAGAGTCAAGCACACAACAATCAAAGACATTCAATGAAAATTAGAAGAATATTAAGCATGATTTTACTACTAATCTACTTATGAATTGCTGATGGGATTGTATTTTAACATTGTGCTTACAAAAGTTTACTAGACACTGTCTTTTTGCTATTATTTATGTTATGTATATGAAGTTTATTGTGACACCAATTATAGCGGACTATATATGAAGGAATTAACATTATTAAAAAAAAAAAAAAAAGGTCAAAATTTTGGACTTCACCTACATATTTCGAGTTAAAGGTATTAAATTAAACCATTAAAAAAAATATTACGTCATTTTTTTTTTCTTTTTTGCTTCTAAAAGAACCTTTTTACTAAATATGAGTAACAGCCATAAAGAACTTATAGTTATCAAACAGCTAAACATGCAGTTTTTGGGTATGGTAATCCCAAGTAATTAAACTCTATGCGGCCTTCTTCCTCAGTTAACACGAATTAACTAATGGAATAAACTTAATTAAAAAAAAAAAAAAAACTAATGGAACAAACTACTTCATCCCCAGTCAACACGAAATAACTAATCAAGATAGCAAAGAGTAACACACGGAAGCAGACATAAAAAATAGTTATTGACTAATTAATTGTTGGACATAATTGTGACTTATTCAATCAAGACCAAGAGAGGTACAATTCCAAGTACGCGGGAAAAAAAAAAAAAAAAAAAAAAATTTCCCGGCCAGTTGCCTTGCTGCATTCCATAAGAAAAAAAGTGATCAGACCTCAGAACTTAACTGACAGCAACCTGAAATTAATTTGCTTATTATTTTGATTCATAAACCTCATCACACAAAAGGCCTTAAAAAATAACATTTGCTACACGTACAACCCCAATTGACAATCACTAACAATACAAATTAAGACGTGCATGGAAGAAATTAACGGCAACGTTTAGACAACAGAGGGCCATGGAATTAAGCCCAGTTGACAATCACAAACAATACAAAGACGTGTACGTACGTACGTGCATGGAAACAGCAACAAAGTTTAATTGACGCACACGCATTAATCCTTGGCAGCGTCGCAGAGAAGCCCACGGCAACCATAAAGTATAATGCCACTGAATCCTAAAAGCAAGCCAAACGCTGCATAACAAAGACCCCATCGCTTCCAATGTTGAAACGGGTCGGGCATTGGTCGGTAGATGGTGCCCTTTTCTTTAATCGGAGAAGTACTTCCGGGCAATACTGCATTGACTTTAGCTCTGGTCAACCCAAGCTGTCTCATCATCTGAAGGTCTTCATAGTTTTGGTCTAATTCTTTCCTGCATTTCAAGTAATAACCGATGGTGCCGTAAACAGAAACCAAGTTGATGACGGCGGCGATTAGGGAGAGGCAAAAGGGGACCCACCATTTATGGCATTTCACCGGTGAGGTGGAGGATATTGACGAGAGGATGACTCCTTGGAAAACAAAATACAAGTTGGTGAGTTGAATGGCTTTTGTTTCTAAGCACTGGATTTGCTTTTCTTGTCGTTTGTTGATGTCGTTTAGTTTGTCTATGTCGGTTAGGACATGAGCTTCGATCTCGCCTTCGTGTTGAACAGCCATTAACACCTTGCTGTCTTGCTCCGGCTGCAGACACACACACAAACTCCCAAGGGTACTCTTCTATATATAGAGAGCAAAGCTAGCCATGGTGGGTTATTTTTTATAGCGAACGAACTTATAATTGATTGTTTAATTCAGACAGAAAGCTCACGACAAACTCCAGGCAAGTGGCAAGAAGTTGACCAATTTAATCCCAAAGGGGTTTGCTCAAGTGGGTCTTGGCGTTGGTGGCATCTTACATCAGGTTACATCAGGTATAAGGTGTGAATTCTCTTGAATGCAAATTAAATAATTCTTTGCAGCCAGCTTGCCAATAAAGTTGAAGTATTATCTGATCCGTGTAGAAAGAGTACTTTGTATGGGTTCAAAGTTTACTAGACAAAAATAAGTATACGAAGTGGTTCTACCTTAAAAGGAGTCATTATCATTTTAAAAAAAAATTGACCAGTGAGTTTCACCATCTTTTGCTAAGAAAAAGAATTTAAATGAATGGGAATGGTGAGTTGGCCAAAAAGAATTTGTTTTAAGTGCAAATGGTGAGTTTTTATTTTTATTTTTTAAAAAAATTAATGCCATTTGTAGTTTCACCTTTGAATGTGAACTTCCCTGGAAACATAATATAATTCACACCATGTCAAATCCAGCCATATTCTTCCCATCGCGGGGGACTAAGTCCAAGAGTTAAATGGGACAAAGGTATGAACAGCCATTGTACGTAGAGAGCAAAGGTAGGTAGCTAGCCATGGGGGGTTGTTTATTATAGGGAATTTATGATTGTTTGTTTAATTCAGACAGAAAGCTGTCGACAAACTCCAGGCAAGTGCATGCCAAGAAGTTGACCAATGAGTTTCACCATCTTTAATTTGCTAAGAAAAAAGAATTTAAATGAATCGGAATGGTGAGTTGGCCGGCCAAAAAGAATTTTTTTTAAGTGCAAATGGCGAGTTTTTATTTTTTATTTAAAAAAAGAAAAAGAGGGAAACTTTAGAAAAACCCTATTAACTTCAATGCATGTCAGTTAATTTAAATAATGTAGTGTACAATGTTGTTGGAGATGCCAGCTTGGAAGTTGGGATTATTCAAATTTTATTTTGCTCGCACGAATTCGAGATTTTTTGGGAATGCATTTAAATGAAATATTGTAAGTATATATATAAATATATATACATGTGTTTGTGTATGTGTGTCTATATATATCGAGAATGTATTGCCAGAAAATCCCCAAGTCAAGCAGCAGAAAATTTGAAACCATATATAATTAATCCTTTGGCTTTGTAATTTGGAAATTAAAAGATGTATTGTTTTGAAGTTTTGGTTGTAATGTTGTGATCCAACAGTTAGAAATGAAGTTTATTCCTTTCCTTGGTTTGATGTGCTCTCTTATATTTGATTTCCATGTTTTCAATTCTGAATTTTCCTTTACTTTTACTTATTCATTCATTCAACTTTATCTTTCAGCATGAATTTCAATGGGTGGGAAGCCATATTAATAATTGTTTGTTCATTGGAATAAATATTGCAGCTATAAAGTACATAACCAATACTTAAATAGTATTTTATGACAAGTAATTAATTATGACACTGTGTCATGCATTGCTGTAAAAATACTCATTAACAATTTAAAAGATTCTGTCAAAATGTTCAAAGAAAATCGGTGTGGTTGATTTTCTTTTATTCTAGATTCGTAGTGTTCGAGTACTTTCTAATGAACTTGGAAACTCCATTATTTAAGATACATTGCACAGGGATTAAAGCTTTTTTTAACCTAAAACTGCATCCTCAAATACCTCATAGGAAATAAGATAAACTCAACACGACAAATAATACCACGCTTTAATAAAAGCGTGGTATTTTTCACCACGCTTATATATAAGCGTGGTTAAAGTATAGTTTTAACATCGCTTGTATAAAGCGTGGTAAAAAAAAAGCGTGGAGAAAGGCCGGTTTTTTTGTAGTGCAAGAACCTGACAAAGACGAAAAAAATCAGCATGAACCTTTTCTTCGTGTGAAAAAAAAAAAAAAAAGGGCTTGAAGTAGATGCTATGTTCCCCCTTGGTAATCTTCTCTCGTCTGGATGATTGCTTGTGCCTCCTATGCAAAAACTGATGAATTGAGGTCCCATTTATCTATGGCAATGCCTAATTTTTAGTCAAAAATATATATATGCAGATAAACAGTATGATGACAAGGAGAATGATAAAGATAAAGATAAAGCAATGGTATAGGAAGTATGCAGATAATCAGTATAACAGTACAATACAAAAATTTAAAAACTTACTTGAGAAAACAATGACTAATAAACTTCAAAAACTAATTTGCATTCAAATATTGAAAATATTACAAATGCTGATTTCTAATACAAGGAAATTGATAATGATACAAAAAGACTGATTTTTTATACAAATAAATATTTTTGAGAGGCTGAGAGGTGCTAAATTGGCTCTGTAATTTTCACTTCAAATGGCCCTGCCTCCAACACTAACTGAATGCTCTTTATATAGAAGATGTGCTCTTGAATAGTGCCTGTGAATAGTAGTCCGAAAATGATGCTTTTGTGAGTGGGGACTTTTGTTAATGGACTTGGATAGTAACATTATACTTTGAATGATGACTTGATACTTGTCTTGGTGCTTGTATTTATGACTTATTGGAAGTGCATGGATAGTGACTGACTCCTCTGATAATGCTGAATGAACTCGAGCTGTAACTGATTGATTTTTTCTGTCTAATACTCTTTGCTTATTTGATCCCTTCTGTCTGATACTGTTTGCCTGATTTTTTTTTTCGAAAATTTCGGATCTTGTCTGATTCTTTTGAAAGTATTATGTCTTCTTGCATGATTGCTTTCTTTGAAAATTATCCTTCCATAGCATTATCAATATTCTAAATTGTTTCATCATCAAGAGAATCCAAAAAATTTATGACTTGAAGTGAAACTATAAGGCTCATACCTACATCAACTGCTCATGCATTACACCTTCGACAGGTACTGAAGCTTCAGCAATGGCACCAACAATGTTACTCTATGCATCAGCTCCTGCAAAAGTTATAGTGAGTACTTGATCAGCACAACCAAATTAACATGAATAGGCACCATTTAGGTTGAAACTAAAAAATTTACTATCTGCAACCATCTGGACATAACTTATTTTCTTACATCCCGTAAAGTCCTGCATAGTTTGGCACATTTTCATAAGACCAAAAATTACAACAAAACAACAGCGCAACAAAAACTCCAACACTTTTCCATATTTCAATAATTAGCATATAGACATACATAAACCACCCAACTGGTCAATTGAGAAAGTAGACATATTGATGCATTATATAATGTTCTTGTTGGTCATTATTCTTATCGCTTGCATCTGATGTACCCTCATTACCACTTTCAACACTATTAACAAGAGGGGAAGAGAAATTATGTGAAGTCCCATCATTGCCTGCTCTTCCAAAAGTACCCTTGGATTTTTTAGTATACGATCCGTCATTTTCATAGGGGCCCTTCCCTTCCAACTTCGCATTGACTTGTATTGGGTTTGTGGTCTACAGAAGATATAGTAAACAAACTTAAATGACAAATTCAAAATATTTGCATTATGTAAAAGCAATAGGGATGTGCTTGTGGCACACATGCGGGCACATGTGTTGGCATTGTAAAAAAAAAAAAAATAGAAGGAAAATGAAAGTGGTTATGATTACCGTGGTCATGTTATGATGACCATAAACTCCCCATGGAGGCAATAAACCATGGTATGGAATTGGCGTCCCATACGGTGGGATCAACAGGTTCTGAAAAAAAACACCAACAAGAAAGAAAATAAGAACCTTCTATGTTGTAGATAATGTATGTATCTACATGATCCAAAGAAGAGCTATATTTACCTAGGTTCCCCATAGATAGGGGTTGAGAGTTGGAGAAACAATTGTCGTGGCCAAAAATGGAGGTTGTGTAGGTCTAGGACCATAATAAGCTTGACCAGGAAACATTGATTAGTTGTATATTCAAACAAATCCACATAAATAATAAAAACAATTCATAGAGCCAAAAAGAAACGAACAAAAAAAAGAAAAGTAAAAAACATATTCTCCTCACAAACCTGCATAGAGCTCGACCAACCAGGATAATGAGTTGTTGGCATGTCCTGTAAATACAAATGAGAGTGTTTTACAACACCAAAAAAAAAAAAAAAAAAAAAAAGTAAAAGTAAAAGAATAAAATGATGGTTAAGAAAAAGACGATGATACTTGAGCTGAAGAAGCTAGTTTGTAAGGTTTAGGAGGTCTGGTCTCTTCCCCTATCCCCATCAAGTAGGTAGAGAAAACCTCCTTCAAGTTCTACGGTTTCTGTCTCAATTGTAGACGCCATTCAAACTCCAACATGTAATGATCATCGATTCAAAATTATAAAACAAGAAACACACACCGCCCTATATTTCCTACCCTAGGACAAGCACAACCCAAAAGCAAACAAGGATTAACAACCACAAATGAACACATATAATGATGGAATACCCAGAACAGGAGGCACAAATCCAAGAATAGAGCACGAGAAACAAAGGAACAAAAAGGAGGGACCACGTACCCATTACAATTCCTGAGGATTAGTGATCTACTACACAAAAATAAAAACTTTTGAAGAATGTGAGCTTACCAGAATCTAGGGTAGCAACTGGTGGAGGTGTGACCGAAGTCGTCGAATTGGGGCTGGCAGAACGAGCGGCGGCAATGGCCTTCCCAGTGGTGGTTGATGTAGCAGAAGACTTGGTAAACAAATCAGAAGCGTTTGCGTTTTCTGACTAAAGAGAAAACAAACCCGCAAGCTTAAAAGTAATAAATTCCGCAGAGTGTTTGAGAGAAATTCTCTTATTAATAAATATTCAATTGTGTGATTGATTACAATGTAGACTCACATATTTATACTAGTAGAAAACTTGAAGAGAAAGTAATTCTAATCCTAGTAGATAAAGTAATCATAGTCCTAGTAGAATAAGTAATCCTAGTCTTTAGTAAAGAAAGAATGGTAATTACAAATCCTAGTAGAAAAAGTAAACTTAATCCTAGTAAGGAAAACAATTACAATCCTATAAAGGAAATAAATAAAGTTAAAAAAAGAAATAAAAAAATAAAATATTTATTTATTTATTTATTTTTCTTTACGGTAGACGTCCTACGTCAGTCTCCCTTTTTTGAAAAGAACTCGTCCTCGAGTTAAGTTCTGAATTATCTGGCGAAAAGTACTCAAAGATGTCTACAACATTGAACGTTGAGGATATAGCCAAGTCCTTGGGAAGGTCAACAATGTATGCATTATCGTTAATCTTCTGAAGTATTTTGCATGGGTCATACTTCTTGTTCCTTAGCTTTCTAGAAGTACCGATTGGTAGACGCCCCTTGTGTAAGTACACCATCACTAGATCTCCCTCTTGAAAAAACTTTGATCTCTGACCCTTATCTGCCGATGCTTTGTACTTGGCATAGGATTCTTCTAGATGCTGACGTACTTCGTCTTGAATGGTTTTCACTCGTTCGGCTAAGTGTTCCGCTGCCATACTAGCTCCTGGTAGCTTAGGTAAAGCCGTAAGATCTAGTGTTTGCCTCGGGGATCTTCCATAGACTATTTCGAACAGTGACTCTCCATTTGACCGATTCAACATGTTGTTGTAGGCAAACTCAGCCTGAGCTAAAGCCAGGTCCCACTGCTTTGGTTTGTCACCCGCAATACACCGAAGTAAGTTGCCTAGGATTCAGTTCACAACCTCGGTTTGTCCATCAGTCTAAGGATGACTCGTGCTACTGGAGTTCAGAGCTATATCGAACCGCCTCCATAATGTTCGCCAAAAGTGTGACAAAGAACTTGGTGTCCCGATCGAAAGTGATAGAGCTCGGTACTCCAAGCAATCGGACCACCTCTCGGAAGAACAGATTTGCTACTTGAACAGCATCAGAGGTTTTCTTGCAAGCAACAAAGTGAGCCATTTTGAAAAATCGATTTACGACTACCATTATCGAATCAGCTCCACGTTGGGTTCTCGGAAGACCCAATACGAAATCCATGGACAAATCTTCCCACAATGCTTCCAGTATCGGTAAAGGCATGTACAGGGCGGTGTTTTGGGTTTAACCTTTAGCTACCTGACAAATTGGGCAGCGTCGAACATAGTTGCCCACTTCTTTCTTTAGTTGAGGCCAGTAATACCGATCCTCCACCAGGGCGATGGTCTTGTCTTGGCCAAGATGTCCATCGAGACCTCCACCATGTAACTCTTGGACAACTTGCTCCCATAAAGAACTTCTCGGAATGCATAGTTGATTCCCTCAGAAAAGATATCCCTCTTGGATGTGCATCTCGAGAATAAGTTTCCCTATTTTGGAACGCCTCCAGGCCTCTCCAAAATCTTCATCTTCTTCATATAATTTCTTTGAGCACTCAAATCCTGTCAATTCAGCATTCATAGTGATCAGTAATGTAGCTCGACGACTCAAAGCGTTAGCTACTCGGTTCAACTTTCCTAACTTGTGCTTTAAGGAGAATGTGAACCGTTGGATATAAGAGACCCATCGGGAATGCATCCGGTTGAGATTGCGCTAACTATTGATGAATTTTAATGCTTGATGGTCGGTGTAGAGGACAAACTCTCGCTGAATCAAATAATGCTCCCACACCTTGAGTGCTCGTAAGACAGCATAGAGTTTCAGTTCATAGGTTGACCACTTCTGCCTCACTTCTCCCAGCTTCTCACTAAAGAATTCCACCGATTTTCCTTCCTAAGATAGTACAGCCCCGACCCCTACGATCAATGCATCACACTCAACTTCGAACAACTTATCAAAGTCGAGTAAGGCGAGCACAAGTGTTGTACATAGCTTATCTTTAATGATTGAGAAACTCCGGTCGGCTTCATCTCCCCAGTTGAACTTCCCTTTCTTCGTGCACTCAGTGATCGATGCAACAATGTTGTTGAAGTTCCGAACGAACCTTCGATAGAAGGTTGCCAACCCATGAAAGCTTCTTACTTCACTTACAGTCTTGGGTGTTGGCCATTCTTGAATCGCTCTCACCTTCTCTTCGTCAACTCGGATTCCATCTGCACTGACCACAAATCCGAGGAAGAGTAGCTAGTTCATCATGAAACTGCACTTCTTCAAGTTGATATACAACTTGTTGTCTCACAGAGTCTCTAATATTTTTCGTACATGATCCATATGATCGGCCGAGCTGCGACTATAGATAAGAATGTTGTCGAAATAGACAACAACAAATTTTCCAGTAAAAGGCTTCAGTACCTGATTCATTAGTCGCATGAAAGTGCTCAATGCATTTAACAGACCGAAAGGCATCACCATCCACTCATAGAGCCCTTCCTTAGTCTTGAATGCAGTCTTCCATTCATCTCCAGGTTGGATGCGAATTTGGTGATAACCGCTCCTCAGATCAATTTTCGAAAAGATCTTAGCTTCCGACAGTATATCAAACATATCTCCTATCCGAGGAATAGGAAATCGATACTTGATTGTGATCTTGTTGATTGCTCGACTTTCTACACACATCCGCCAACTACCATCCTTCTTTGGAACTAGCAAGGCTGGCACGGCACATGGATTCATACTTTCCTGTAAATGTCCATTCTAAATCAACCATTCCACCTGCTCTTACAAATAGCATTCTCCTTCGGACTCATCCGATAGTGAGAAAGGTTTGGGAGACTCGCTCCTGGCACTAAGTCAATATAGTGTTGAATATCTCTCATGGGCGGAAGACCCTCAGGCATCTCATCAGGCATGATGTCCCGGAATTCTTCCAACATTAGTTGCAATGGCTCAGGAATCTCTTGCGAGCTCGAAACTGTAGTTCCCTCGGTCACCAATGCGATGATCTCTCGGGTATTCTTGACTTCTTCCATGAACTCCGATCCCGTGGTCAGAAGGACTTGTTTCTTCTCGGAACGGGTAGGAGTGTTGAACGACTCTCCCAGTAAGGGCTAAAATATTATCTTCCGACCATCACGAAAGATGATGTAGACGTTGTCTCTGCCTTTGTGCTGAGCATCCATGTCATATGGCCAAGGTCTTCCTAAGATTATGTGGCACGCATCCATCTCTACCACGTCACACAACACCGAGTCTGAGTAGTGTTTTCCGATCGAGAATATGAAGCGACATCTCTTGGAAACTTGTGTCTCAGTTCCTCGCTTGATCCATCCGATCTTGTAAGAAGAGGGGTGCTTCTCAGTTTTAAGGCCCAGTTTTCTGACCATTGCCTCGGAGACGACGTTTTCTCCGCTGCCACCATCAATGATGACATCACACACCTTCTGGTTGACGGTGCAACGCGTTCGAAATATGCTGTTTCTCTGAGTTTGCTCCTCTTTCCTCGGTGTTAACATTAAACGCTGAATAACTAAGGATAGCAATATACCTTCATCAGCATCAGTTGGTTCCTCTTCGTAATCGGGTTGGTCATCCCCGATCGCTTCAATCTCTCCATCCTCTTCGCCTGTCTCGGTCTCGATCAAGTTGACCATCTGCCTTCTAGGACATTGATGTGATCTATGCCCCAGTTGGTTACACTTGAAACACTTATCTGGACCGGGCCGAGCATAAGGGTTGTTGGATGGTATGGTCGCCAATTGTTTCGGGACATTCGTATTGCCACTAGCTCCTTTTCCACCAGCAGTCACAATTTGAGTGGGAGTCTCGGTTAGAACCATAGGTTGTTTTCCCCGACCCTGTGTGGATCGCGTTGAGTCACTCAGGTTTCACTCCCAGGTTGACGCTTTAGGCCGATCTAACTGCTTTTCGGCTCGAGTGGCTAAGCTGACAGCTTCGGTCAAAGTAAATGCATGATGCATAGACACTCGATCTTGGATTGCATAACGCAACCCTCCAATGAACCTGGCCACTTGCTGCGCCTCAGTCTCCATAAGATCATTCCGAGCTGACAATCGATAAAAATCATCGATGTAGGCCTGAATCGTCCGAGCTCCCTATCGGCATTCTTGGTATTGTTGGAATAGATGCTGCTCAAAGTCAGGTGGTAAGAATCGAGATTTGAGAAGCCTCTTCATCTTCAGCCATGAAGTCACGGGTCCTTTTGTAACGACCCAGGGAAAAGCGCTAGCCACATCTGCGCTATCACCCTAAAAGGACTAGTCAATTTTGAAGTTTTCCTAGAATCACTTATAAAGCCCAATTTTACCTAATAACTAAGCGATGTGAGACTTAACACGCATGACTCTCTTTATAAATCACCCACTCTATATGGGTTATTTTCTTTCCCCCCCAATCTTCCCCAATATGGGATCGGGATGTTACAAACTCCCCCCTCTTAAACTCCTGACGTCCTCGTCAGGGCTACGTCATGCAATGCTCCAATACCACATGGCCTGACGTTATTAGGTGGCTCTGATACCATTTGTAACAACCCAAGAAAAAGCGCTAGCCACATCTGCGCTATCACCCCAAAAGGACTAGTCAATTTTGATGTTTTCCTAGAATTACTTATAAAGCCCAGTTTTACCTAGTAACTAGGCGATGTGGGACTTAACACGCATGACTCTCTTTATAAATCACCCACTCTATATGAGTTATTTTCTCATCTTTCCAATATGGGATTGGGGTGTTACACCTTTACCTTGTCGAGTACGTGAAACTTGTAGCTGTTCTCACGAAGCGGATGCTCCTCCCTTGAACTTGTAGGCCACCAACTTTACCTTTCGTTCTTCGGGAATACTCATGTAGTCGAAGAATCTCTCTACCTCTATCACCCAATCAAGGAAATCTTCAATGTGAAGATGTCCGTTGAATGATGGAAGATTAATCTTCATGCGGTACTCTCGGGATTCCTCCCTACCATAATCCTGACGCATAGGTTGCTCTTCATAAGCTCTCCTATAGCCAGCATCGCCATTGACATTCCTCCTGAATCTTACGCCTCCACCTCTCTGATCTGTTCCAACGTTCCGACCGAATACTCCTTCAACATAATCTTCGTCATCGCTGAATTCGTCATGGTTTGGTTGACGATTGTTTGGTGCAGGGCGTCAATGATGAATGGGTATCACCCGGATCCCATCGCCATCTCGGGTATCATCGTCCCTGTGATTCAGATTGGGTCCTCCCAACAGTTGCTCCATCATATCTTGCAGTTGTTGTATGGACTGCTGCGTTGTTTGCTGGAACACTGTGAATTCGGCTCTCGAAAGAACCTCCATCTCACGATCAGCGTCAGTAAGGGGATTGTCGCCATTGCGTTGATTGGCCATGATCAGGATAAATGCCTGCTTTGATACCAACTGACATAGCGGAAGACTTGGTAAATAAATCAAAAGCATCTGCGTCTTCTAACTAAAAGAGAAAACAAGCCTGCAGGCTTAAAAGTAACAAACTCCGCAGAGTGTTTGAGAGAAATTCTTTGATTGATAAATATTCAATTGTGTGATTAATTACAATGTAGACTCACATATTTATACTAGTAGAAAACTTGAAGAGAAAGTAATTCTAGTCCTAGTAGATAAAGTAATCTTAGTCCTAGTAGAATAAGTAAACCTAATCCTTAGTAAGGAAAGAATAGTAATTACAAATCCTAATAGAGAAAGTAAACATAATCCTAATAAGGAAAACAATTACAATTCTATAAAGGAAATAAATAAAGTTAAATAAATAAATAAAATATATTTTTTTTTTTTCTTTACGGTAGACGTCCTATGTCAGTGGTAGAGCCCATCATCAGTTCCATTGCAGTGGTGGAGGTAGTCGGCAACGATGCTGAAGATGGCGGGACACATGGTGGGGGAGGGGGGAATTTCTTAGTGGAAATGAGACTGTCGTTGGCTGTTCAAAACCATATGACGATGGGGGAAAACATCCAACAAACCAAGTCATTAGACCTCTTTTCTCAACATATTGCAGCCAACGCTCTTGTAAATAGATAAATAAAAAGAAGAGACCATAATAAGCATTTTGACTTTAATAAAAAAGAAAAAATAAACAGAGAAAGAAAATAAAACATGGAAGGCACTATAAAAAACAATTCCAAACTTATAAATCCCAAGGTACCGAACATGACTAAACCAAGTCATTGGTTAACACCCCAAATGGGCCAAAAGCTTCAAGGTCCTCAAAAGCGTCGGACCGTTTTCACAAAGCTGTTGCTACCGACACCACTTCACTTTCTCTTAACGACCGAGCCGTTTCACAAGGCTGCAAGCCTCCATCAAACGGCAGACCGTTTGCGAGACAACGACTTAAACCTCCCCCACGTCAAGCGTGGCCAAATAGAAACAAGCCAAAGCCGTCCTTTCAACCCGCGAGATTCCGATCCGTTCGTCCCAGAAACTTTCTACGCAGATATTTATCCATTATATAACACCCAAAACGTTTCGTTTCGAGCTTTTTGCTTTCAGCTTTTCAGACACACAGAGAAAGGAGGAGCAAAGCAGCCATGGTACGTGTTTGCCATTTTCTTTGTCCCTAGTTTTTAATAATCACACATAGCTTAATTCGTTTATTTTTTGAATTTATTCTATTATTTTTTGCTGATTAATTTCGTATTTATCATCTAATTAAGTTTTTATTATATCTAATGAGTTTAAACCAATTGATCCATTTTCATTTGGTAGTAGAATAGCGCTCGGTTGTTTTTTACCCTGAGAAATTTGGAATGAGATTCAAGCACAATTGTTGCTTGGAGTTTGATGAGGCTATTGACAAATAATGTTGTGAAATTTGGGTTAGATGTCGATCTTTTAGGTATTCCTTCCAAGAAATGGTGATTGAGAACCATGAAACAAAGATTGATTCGGTGTTTATCTAGTATTTTTTCGAATTCGGAAAATAATTATTTATTATGGTTTTAGGGATTCATGGAATCTTGCAGTATGATAGGATAAGTTACTTATATCAAAAAGATAATATTGGAAACTAGTGATATGTGTTGATCTTATTTGTTATGGCATTGCTTGAATGATCTACTAATAATTTTCAAACCTGCGTTGCTAGTTGCAATATGAAGTTTCGTACTTAACATTTATGCTCAATTTTTGTTTTTTTGTTTTTGGTTTTTTATGCTCAAACAGGTTGATGGTAGAGGTCGACGTAAACAAGCTCTTGTTCTGGTATATCGTAGTTTTGGTCTAGTGTTTGGTGACTTGACCATTTCCCCACTTTATGTTTATAAGATTACATTTTCTGGGGGTTTGCGTCATTATCAAACAGACGATGCAGTATTCGGGGTGGTTTCCTTGGTTTTTTGGACTTTCACTCTTCTTTCGTTGTTGAAGTTTGCCATTTTCATGTTAAGTGCAAATGATAATGGTGAAGGTAAAAGCTTATAGCTTTTTCAAAGATGCTACAAGTTGTTTTCATGTTTTCCATTTTTATTATCTATGACTGCTTAGTCATTTGCAGGAGGAATTATGGCGCTATACTCACTCCTTTGCCGAAACACAAAATGCTCTTTGCTACCTAATTATCAAGCAGCTGATGAGGAGCTTTTTGCGTATCATAACCTGGGTTACTCAAATAGGAATATACCTTCCTCTCCAATCAAAAGATTTATTGAGAGGCATAAAAATGCAAAAACCGGCTTACTGCTTGTTGCTTTATTTGGTGCTTGCATGGTAATTAGCATTGGTGTCCTCACACCTGCAATTTCTGGTAAACGCGTTTTCTTTCTCATTTTTCTCTTAGAGCTTGTTTGGAATTGCGTTAAGGAGATTAAAAAGTGCTTTTAGTATATAAAAAGCTGTGCTAGGCACAAATGGGTCTGTTTGATAAAAAATTAAAAAGCACTTCTTTGACTTTTTTTGTCTAAAAAGGCCCAAAATTACGTTTTAGAGAAAGCTTGAAAATGAAGCTTATTTTTTTTTAGCTTTTTCTATTGATAAAAGCTCTATCTCTCAACGCAATCTTAAACAGGCTCTTAGAATTTTCCACTGGAACTTTTATTGGATGAGTTTGCAATCACTACATGGTTGCATACCTTTTATTAGATTCTTGTGCTAATAGATATCTTGTTTTGGCAGTTCTTTCATCCATTGAAGGGCTGAAAGTTCGAGTGACAGAAATGAATAATAGTGAGTATGACTCTCAAAAAAGAAAGAAATAATACACACACCCAAACGCATAAATGTCTGCATAGATTTTTAATATGCTAGTATTTTTCAATGAATTGAAACCTAATGGTTATTTAAAAAAAGGGCTCATTAACTTGAGTAATGGTATGGTCTTATTATAAGTACTGAGCTCATCTATTACAAGGAAGATTGTATTCAAAAGTTACGAGGAAAATGATACAAGAAATGTTATGATTAGAACCAACGAGGACTATAAGTGAGAGCTATAACCTTGTTGGAGCCCCACTTTTTCGAGCTTCCAATACAATGCATGGGATGCATGCAATATGAGAAACATGGTCTCTGTGATGGTTATGTTTCTCACGTAAGTGAGTGAAGACTTGTTGGCAAGGGGAGCTTGAGTTTGCATAAATCTGGTTTCAGGTCCATTCAGCATCAATACTGAAAAGGTAGCACGACTAGAAGATAGAAACAGAGGGGAAGGGGATTTTCCAGAATAGTCTGTTTCTTGCATAAAAAACGTTTTATTTTATGAATATATAACATTCTTCCATCTTTGCATTAATTTATTTCCTTTCAATTTACTGTAATTTTTATTATTATTTTAAACTTCCATTCAATTTACTAAAAGTTACATAATTACACAGGTGCGGTGATTGTTATTGCATGTGTCTTATTGGTTGGGCTTTCTGTCTTGCAACACCGGGGCGGCCACAAGGTGGCATTTATGTTTTCTCCCATTATAATTCTATGGTTACTATTGATCACTGCTATTGGCATCTACAATATCATTAAGTGGAATCCAAGGATATACCAGGCTCTTTCTCCATATTATATCTACAAGTTCTTTAAGGACACAGGAAAAGATGGTTGGATTTCTCTTGGAGGAATAATACTATGCGTTACTGGTAAAATGGCATTTGGAATCTGTTCTGGTTCTTTAAGCTTTGAACTTTGTTAATTCATCTAGGCTTTTTGTCAACTGCAGGAACGGAAGCTTTGTTTGCAGACCTCGGCTACTTCACTGCAGGATCAATAAGGGTATGCAATATGATTGATTGCAGAATAGGGTCCTCTTTTCTATGCTTAACCTTTTTAGGTGACATTGTTGAAGCCATGAGAGAGAACTTATTAACATTATGCATTTCAGTGCTTTAAATGGATAATTCTGTTAAGAGCTTTTGAAGCTTAGTTCTGATTGAGGCTTTGGGTTTTCTAGCTTTTGCTAAAAGAAAACATTTTGGAACAATTCATTTCCAGTATGGAACTGTACTGGCATTAACCATTTAAACTACTTAGCCTCTAGCTTAGAAGGCATTGTTCCTCTTTAAACGTTTTGATGAACCTATTTGTTTGGACAATAACTGATAAGGATAGAAAATTAGGATCCTGATGCAAAAATCCTATGTGACATCAATTATGCTGAATGATTTAATTGAGAAATTACTCAAAACTTGTATTCAGGAGTTTTAGATGTTATCGGTTCCCTGAACTTTTAGGAGTACCAGTTGATCCAAATATGTGACTTCTACTGCTCTTGGTACGAGTATGTGTTTACTTTCTCTTAGATAATAAAATTTTCTTGCTAGCTTACTGTTCAGTTCTTTGTTTTTTTTTTTTTTGCCTCCTCATCCATGGGCCACATAAGTACTTCAGAGTCGAGGGAAATGATACTGCATATCACTCAAGCATTAGAACCATGGACTTTGCAATAATTCAGCACAAGATTAAGCATATCTGACTCTCAAAGTGTTACAGTCTTGGTAATTTAGATCAGAATGGAAAGAGCTTGTTGATTTAAGTCATGGTAGAATATCATTGAAGTTATGGAAGATACCTTGAGTTGGTGTACCCCACCTTTTTCTATTTATTTGAAATATATCTCGTTTCATTATTTTTCTCTCAGTATACTCACTTGGGGCATGGGAGATCAAGTAATGGGCTTAATGAGTGTTTCATATTGTCATTTTGCCCTTCCTTTTTTGATGGGGGGAGGGTGGAAGGTGGGCATGGGGTCTGGTGGTTTATTACTTTGATAATGTTTTTCCTTCTGGAGGTGTCATGGCTGGCTTTGTTCATGGGGGTTGATGTTGGGGCAGGAACACAAGCGCGCGTACTACGCGCCCAATTCAGGTTCCCATTTTGGGGCACCAAAATGTTGTGACAATCACCTAGCAATTTTCTCTGAGTCTTAACTGGCAAGAGTCTCCAGCAGTCGGGATTTCTGCCTTCCATTTTTCTCAGTATTTTTCTGCAATAAATGAATGATGAGTGCCACAAAAGATTTTGTAATGGAATGGTAGAGGGTATCAGAGAAATTATCCTATATTTTGATTTCATGGTCCTAATCCTGCCATACAGTGTCGATAGTCAAAAAGTAAAAGTCTTTGGGAAATTTTGATCTACTGAATCCAGATTCTGCTGTGTTGTCTGTGTGGTCAAATGAGATAGGTTTCCTCTTTTCCCATAATTTTGAGTTGACCAATTCCTACTTTGTGATAATTTGTTTGTTAAAATATTAATTAAATAATTAAATTCATTATCTCTTATCTACTTAAGCTTTTGCGATAAGTGTTCATTTAACATTGTATTAAAGCAAAAATATTGAGTTCGAACCCTAACTTCACAGCTTACCCCTCATTTCAGTTAAATATTCCAAGTGTTGAGCATGACTTATTGAGGGGGAGTTTGAGATCACACGTGATTAAATAAATAAATTTACTATTTTCTATCAGTTTAAACTTTTGAAATAAATGGTGATTTAACAGTATTAATGTAGCTTAGGCTTAAATTTTATGTTGTTGCTTTACCTACCTCATGCTCTTTTAAGGTTTTACTTGTTATTATTGTGGCTTAGGTCAGAATTTCTAGTTGTTTATTTGTTTAGATCTCTTTCATCATTTTTCTCTTTAATTTGTTAACATTGCTACTAGTTAAACTCTAAGGAGCTTTCGCTTTGTGCAGGGTGTATTTTGTTGTGTTATTTACCCATGTCTAATACTTCAATACATGGGCCAGGCTGCATTTCTTACAAAGAATTTTTCTGCAGTGTCTGTGAGCTTTTATGCTTCCATTCCAGGTTAGTCTACACATTCAGGGAAAGGGATATATTTTCCCTGATGAATGCCACTTAGTGCATCCTTTGGGCTACACCATGGATAGTTAATTACTGATTGTTCATTCTCTATCTCTCTCTTTCATTTCACATCAATAATAATTAGTTAGAGTCCTGGCTGGATTCAGTACATCTGATGGTCTAGGTCACCCAAACAGCTGAGCATTCAGAATAGAAAGTGCGTACACTTTCTTTTTTCTTAATTATTTTTCAGTTGACCTTAATTACTTTTTCAAATTGAAAGCAATTGCTAGTAGATAAACCAAACTGGTTGCAAACTAGTGTCCAGTTTCACAAGTTAATTTGTGGCCTACAGAAGTGAGTTTGGGCTTGAGCTGGATTTCTGTTGCTAGATCAGCAAGTGTGAGGAACACCAGACTTGACATGGTTGGGCAGTTGCAGTTGGCCTAGTGAACGGGGATACAACAAAATGATTAGAAGTCATCCGCAAGTATATATAATTTTGTTTGTTTATTTTGTTGGTCGATGTTGTCGATGTGGAGGGTTTGGCTGATATTTTGGATTGCGGGGTTTCCTCTTTGCCCTTGCAATATCTTGGTCTATTGTTGAGGGCCTGCTTTAAGGCCAAGCCTATTTGGAATGGGGTCGTTGAGAAGATTGAGCGTCAGTTGGCTAGTTGGAAACGGATGTACATCCCTGCCAGTGTGGCCAATCGTATTGAGAAGCTTTACCGTGATTTCTTGTGGGGTGGGTTAGGTGATGAATTCAAATTTCACCTGGTTAATTAGTCTAAGGTTTGCTCTCCTATTTCTGAGGGAGGGTTGGGGATTCGGAACTTAAGGACCTTCAATAGGGTCATTTTAGGGAAGTGGTTTTGGCGTTATGCTCATAAGAGAGAGGCTTGGTAGAGAATTGATGTGGATGCTAAATTTGGTAGTATGAGGGGTGGGTGGTGCTCTCGTGTTCCCACTGGGCTGCATGGAGTGGGATTATGGAAGAATATTAGGAGGGGGTGGAGTGTGCTCTATAGTCACACCAGATTTGAGTTGGGAGATGGGTCCAAGATCAAATTTTGGGATGATGTGTGGTGCGGAGATTTGCCCCTTAGATTGGCTTGGCTTTCCCGATCTAATATGATATAGCTCGCGAGAAGTATGCCTTTGTGGCTGATCACTTGGACCTCTCTAGTGGTTTCCCTCATTGGGATGTTAACTTTATTCGTGCGGCTCATGATTGAGAGTTGGTCACCATGGCTTCCTTTTTCACTCTTTTATATTCCCCTTCAGGGGAGAAGGGAGGGGGAAGACAAGCTTTGGTGGATTCCCTCCCGCAAGAGGAAGTTTGATGTTAGATCTTTTTATAGGGTCCTTGCGTGTAACGATGTTCACCCCTTTTCTTGGAAGAGCATTTGGAGGACTAAAGCTCCTGTGAAAGTGGCTTTCTTTGTTTGGTTGGCAGCTCTTGGAAAGATTCTTACTATGGATAACCTTAGAAAAAGACATGTTATCGTGATTGATCGATGTTATATGTGTAAAAGGCATAGGGAGTCTGTGGATCATCTTCTTCTTCATTTGTGAGGCTGTTAGCGCTTTATGGACTACCATCTTTAGCTGCTTTGGGTTATCTTGGGTTATGCCTCTTCGTGTGATTGACTTGTTCGCCAGCTGGTGGATTGGTGGTCGCTCCCAGAGTGCTGTTATGTGGAAGATGGTGCCTTCTTGCCTCATGTGGTGTCTTTGGAGGAAACGAAATGATTGTAATTTCAAAGACCAAGAAAGATCGATTGAAGAGCTCAAGTCTTTCTTTTTTCACTCTTTTTTCTTGGACAGTTGCTTATCTAGCTCCCTTAGTGATAAGCTTTAATGACTTTCTTGTATATTTTTCTTCCCTTTCTTAGGCGGTCCTTTGTATACTTCCTGTGTGTCAGGATTGCGCTTTTAATATATTGTCTCTTATTTATCAAAAAAAAATTTTGTTGGTCATTTCTTAGCCTGCATAAACCAACAGCATAACCAAAGGTACTAAAATTTGGAAAAAAAAAAAAAAAATGTATCTCTTGTGGGATAGATTTGCTAACATTTGCACGGGCGTTTGCATGGTTGACTGTTCATGTTTCTATTTCTGACAGTCTGGCTCTTTGGAAAATGGTC
>FXXK01000159.1:956470-983311 GCA_900184695.1 Betula pendula
AGCTCCCCTTAATGCCCATTAATCTAAGCCAACCACGAATAACCCCAAAACTTGTCTCAGCTTCTTTACACCCATAGCACTAAATGATGTAAATGGACTGACTAGAGCAGTTATAATTTTTCTGTCAAGATATAAGAAAGCCATATAATGGCAAAATTGTTGAACAAGTGGACTTGCCATATTGAAATTCCATCCATTTCACCATATTTTACACATGAGGCTTTGCTAAGTAATTCTATTTGTTCAGACTATTCCAACCATGATATCACTAGGGCAGTACTAAAAATGTCAAAAACATCCTAAATACCTTCTAATATTTTAAGAGATCCAAGTAATTTTGTATTGAATTTTCTCATTGCCTGAAGAATATTTCTTTATCGAAAAGGGTTATCATAATGCTAGTACTGTCTACATGGATGCTTACTGGTTATGGGGACTGATGCAATTTGTAATTGATTCCAGTTTATTGTACTGAATCAATGTTGAGCAAGAATGAATTCCATATTTAATTATGTTGTTTATGCAATGTTCTTCTTGCCATGTTTGTAGATCTTTTGTTTTGGCCAACGTTTGTGGTGGCAGTTTTTGCTGCAATAGTTGCCAGTCAGGCTGTTATATCTGGAACAATGTCAATTGTCAAACAATGCCATGCATTAGGATGTTTCCCTCGTGTCAAGGTTGTTCAGACAAGGAGATGGATCCGTGGTCAGATATACATCCCTGAGATAAACTGGATCCTTATGATTCTCAATCTTGCTGTCACAGTTGGTTTCCGAGATGCGAATCGCATTGGAAATGCTTATGGTAATTTTTTTTTTGTTTCATCACATTTGTTAGTATCTTCTTTTTAATATATTTATCCTCTGCCATGGGTTTATTTATGTACACTGGATCATTCTTGGTAAGTCTATCAACGAACAAATGTCTGCATTCTTTTTGTGTTTGACTTTGGAGTTTTCCGCTGGATATTGTGATAAATATATAGATCAGATATTCCTAGTTGATTTACATTCATGCTCTTGTGCATGATGGGATAGTGTCTACTATACAGTCGGTAACTACATGACAAATAATTCATGATAGGATATTTGTGCTTTCTCTAAGAGTATTTTGGGTTTTTTGTCTGCCCAAAGTTACCTGAATGGTACATATGGTGACTTTGGAGTTAGACGACTTTAATGTGATCTTGGTTTTTCTTTTTTGGGTAGTTGTTTAAATCTGTGATATGAGCTAAATATTATAGTTGATGTTAGGTGAATATTTTCTTTATGAATGAAAAGTCATTTGGTTATGATATTAGCCTATGTCACCAGTGCCTTCATCCATAATGCCTGTACTTTGCCAACAGTGCCTAGACTCTTAGAATCCGTGCTGTTGGGAGACACCAATATGTGTGTGTGTGTGTGTGTATTATCCTATATGTGGTAGGTACTATCTAGTTGGCTGGAGGTGTGGGTTGATCCATCGAAAGGTGGGATGACTAATCGTTTGTTGTTGATGAAATGCTCTGCATTGTGACTTTTCCTTCCCCCTTCTGCAAGAGCTAATCATTTCTACATTATTTCCAGGTATTGCATATCTGACTGCAACATTTGTGACAACCTGGTTGATGTCACTGATCATCAACCTTGTATGGAATAAGACTCTCGTGTTGTCCCTTTTATTTGTCCTATTCTTTGGATCTATTGAGCTTATCTTCCTTTCATCTTCTTGTATGAGATTCCCCAAAGGTGGATGGGTTCCTTTTGTGATTGCTGCAGTCTTCTTGCTCATTATGTACGTGTGGCATTATGGGTGCAGGAAGAAGTATTTATATGACGCACATAACAAGCTTTCCATGAAATGGATATTAACACAGGGTCCTAGTCTTGGGATCATTAAGGTTCCTGGGATTGGCATTATATATACTGAATTGGCAACTGGAATCCCATCCATGTTTAGTCATTTCTTAACCAACTTACCAGCCTTTTATCAAGTGGTTGTCTTCGTCTGTGTTAAAACTGTTCCTGTTCCCTATGTACCCCATAAAGAACGGTATCTCATTGGCCGGATTGGTCCCAAATCTTACCGAATCTACCGCTGCATTGTCCGAAATGGTTACAAAGATGTTAATAACAGCGAAGATGATTTCGAAAATGATCTGGTGATGAGCATAGCAGAATTCATCCAACTGGAAGCCGAAGGTCCCCGAACTATTGATGGCTCTCTGGATGGCCGGATGGCGGTTGTGAGGACATCTGAAAAGTTTGGAACTAGATTGCGAAGGTCAGAATCTGCATTCTTTGGAGAAAGCAGCAGCAGCTCAAGCCCTTTGGCCTCTGCGACTGTAAGTAGCAGCAAGTCAGCTTTACTGCAGAATATGAAGTCTATGAATAGACAGGAATCAATCAATCTAAAGCAAAGGCCGACCGTTCGTTTTGAGTTGCTGAATACAAAATACAAGGATGTACATGTCAAGGAAGAGCTCTTGGAGCTTGTGGAAGCTAAGCATGCTGAGGTAGCATATGTTGTAGGTCACTCCCATATCAAAGCAAAATGGAATTCACCCTTCTTGAAAAAGTTTGCAGTCAATATGATGTACTCTTTCTTGCGTAAAAACTGTCGCGCCCCTTCTGTTGGCTTGAACATCCCTCATATTTGTTTGATTGAGGTTGGTATGACCTACCATGTGTAGCAGAATCTACAACTGTCATATGCCTCAAGTGTTTTTTGGTGGCCAAAGTTGCATGGAGTTTCTTTTTCCAGCACCATGGGCAGTTGCTACATGTTATAACTGTGGTGTTTGACAGACATGTCACTCTTCAATCTTCACTTGGCAAAATGGGAGAGGGTGAAAGGCTGCAGTTGAATGCCAGATTTTGTTCCATTGATTTTCCTTTTCTTTTTTTTAACTTTTCTTTTTTTTCGCAGTACTTAATGTAGAGCTCCTGGTAATTGGGTTTGTCAATATGTCAAATCTTAGATCATGGAATGATCCTTCAGTTCCACACCTTTTTGTTTTTTTTAATATATAATTTTATGGATTGTTTTTGTTGTTATGTTAAATGAATTAATTTATTCTGAGTGGATTTTTCCTTGCATAAGAAGGCAAGAATCTAGGAGCCATTGTTGGATCCGTGAACTCATAAAACATGGCCTTTACTCAAACGTATTTTGCTTAAGCTACAAGAGTGGTCTTCGAATTCATTTTCATTAGAGTTTGACTAGGATTTTCAGGCAGTCTACTGAACATGGTCTTCCTCTTTCTCTGGGAATGGACCCTATTCTAAAAAGTGTCAATTTAATAGATTTATTCTAACCTAATTTGTAGGAAAATTTTGTCCTTTATTAATTTTATTTCATTTTAGAATACATAAGATTTTGGAGTGAACGGACCTCACTTTAATTGGTATTTACGATTCCTTCTATCTCTAAATATTTTTTTTTTAATTGAAAAACACGATTTTTATGAAATATAATTGGGAAAGGTGGAAAATAAGAAAACTATTAGTACTTTTTGTGGTAATAAATAATCATTTTAGAATAAAATGATAGGGGTGATTATGTGGATTGGGATTCCTGCAATTGCTTTATTCTGAATGTCAATATAATTTGAGTAGATAATTGTAAGAGGTTTTTTATGGAATCACCATGTTTGAGTAAATCTCAAGCAAGTGAATTCAATCGGATCTTTCATAATTACACTCAGACAAACCGTATTTCAAAGGGAGTATTTAGCTCCACTTTATTTATTTATTGTTCCTTCTTTTTTTTCTTTTTATTCTCTTGTTAGGTGTAAGCCCTTTATTTTTTTTTTTTTTTTTGGCTAGTCAAAGCAATATCTTTTTGTTAGGTGTTACCCTATTAGGTAGTAATTAGCTCCCACGTATTTATTTTTGATAAACAATTTCACCGCACATTAATTAGAAGATGTATAAAGTGAGATGACCTTTACACTTTTTTTTTTTTTTGTAACCTTCAATTGTATGAATTTAATTTAATTAGGTATTGGAGGCATTAAAAACCATTTGTTCTTTAATTTTTAAAAAAAAAATGCTACACACTCTCAAGTATATTTTATTATGTAGCAGTGAAAATTATTATTAAATTTTGGATGAATTATTACTAAATTTTAGTTTCAATAGTGATTTTCACTGATATGAAAGTGCACTTAAAAATGTGTATAACATTTCTCAATTTTAAATAGGACACAAATTTCCTCCAATCTGGGTCGGAGGAAATTTGCTCCAACCCTTAAAAAAAATAACAAAATTATAAACAAAAATTAAAATATATATATTTTCAACCCAATTATGAAAATAGAAAAAAAACAAAGCAAAAAATTTTTTTTTAAAAAAAATCGTATATACAGCAATGTTATGAAAACAAAAAACAAAGCAAAAAAAAGTAATTTTTTTTGCTTTGTTTTAAGTGAGTTGAAATTCGTTGTATATATGATTTTTTTTTCTTGTATTTTCATAAGTAAGTTGAAATATATTATTTTAAATTTTTTAAAGGGATTGGAGTAAATTTTCTCCGACCTGAATTAGAAAAAATTTGTGTCCATTAAAAAACTGGTCAAAATCAGGAGCAATAATCTGGTAGGCCACAAAAATATATAAAGTAAACAAATAATAATAATAATAATAATAATAATCAACAACAACCATAATTCACGAGTTAAACGCCAATTCCCAAATTCCCAATTCCCAAGCAACCAAATTTTCTCAACCAGAAAAATATTTCACATTCCCATCTCACAACGGCTTCCAAATCCTCCCCCTCCCTGTCCCCTTGAAAAACCCAAATCCAACCCCCCATTTTCTCTCTCTCTCTCTTCTTGATGCAAGTGTTCGGAGCTTCTCTTTGATCGGAACTCGCTATGTTGAGCTCTTCTTGCTCGCACTCTCTCACCCACCGCCCCTTTCTTCTCCCGTCTCTCTCTCGGATCAGGGTTTCCAACCGACCCGGAACTCTGTGCCCGAATACCCGCACTCTTTGGAGCTTTCAATCTCATTCGACCCTCTCAAAGAACGTAAGCAATTGTAATACCCTTTTTGGTTTTTCTATTTTTAATTACCTGTTTTGAGTTTTGGTGTATTGAATGTCTGATTAGCGTTTAGCTCTGTTTGGTTGCTGAGAAAATACTGGAAAAGAAAACAAAAATTGCTAAATTTTAAGTATTCCCAAAGACTTGTATATGGCTTGGTTGAATATAGGTTTAATTATTATTTAAGTTTTGGTGAATTGAACTCTATGCCCGAATACCAAAACTTTCCGGAGCTTTAAATCTCATTCTACCCTCTCAAAAAACATAAGCAATTGTAAAGTTGTATTTTTTTTCTATGAATTTAGAGACCCTTTTTCTTCTTCTTTTTTTCAATATCTGAGTGGTTTTTGGTAAATTGAATGTCTGATTAGCGTTCAGCTGTTTGGTTGCTCAGAAAATACTGGAAAAAGAAATGCTAAATATCAAGTTTTGCTAAAGACTTGTATATGGCTTCGTTGAGTTTAGGGTTAGTTAATGTTTAATTTTTGGTAAATGAATGCCTAATTCGTGTTTATCCCTATTTGTTTTCTGAGAAAAAACGCACACACAAAAGCTAAATTTTAAGTCTTGTCAAAGACTTGTGTATGGATTGGTTGAGGTAAGCTTTAGTTACTGTTTTGAAACGTTAGTTGTGGAACATTGGGATTACTTTTTTTATCGATATTTTGGATGTGAATTAATTAACTCAGAGTTCATTTTTGCTAACTTTATTGTTTATATTTAGAGAGAGTGGTGGGTTGCTTAGGATTTTCTTTTTGCCTGCTTATTTTGCAGAGATTGAAAATATCATGCTTTAGGCAAGAAAGTTTTGATTCAGAAACCCCAAAGAATGAATTTGCTGAACATTATCTGCCTGAGGAGTTGGTGAATTCTGAAAATGATAAGTCGAGTGCCAGTAAAAGAGATTGGGCATCAAGTCTTCGAGAGGTAATACTTCCTTTTATGATTCATCCTATATTATGGGTGTCTGGCGCCATTCTTTGTTTTCTGGCTTATGTATGTGCTTTGAATCGTTGAGTGTTTGTGATATGTAAAAGAACTAAATATTGACTGGCTAATTGGACGAAGAGATATTTATTAGAAAATAAATCTTAAAGAGTTGTTAGGTTTATAGCAATGTCGTCGTAATTTAGTATTGAGGAGATCTATAGAACTACAGTTCCAGTTTAGCTTAACGAAGTGGAGTGGGACCTTTGTGTGGTTTGGTTCATTGTTCCACGAATTTGTGAGGCAGTTGGTGTTTGTGCTGAAGCTGCCCTTAGATATGAAGTTGTAGAGTTTTCCCTACGGTCTGTAAGTTAATTGACTTCTAGACCAACCATGCTTGGTAATAATATATACTTCGATGTGGAATAATAAACCCTGAACGAATTCGACCACATAGGCTACAGGAAATAGTTGGGTATGGGATTGGAATTTTGATACAAAATTCATTATAAGTGGATTTGCATGACAGATATGCTTTGTATGGTTGCCTAGAAGTTGAAGGAAATGAAAAGAACAGGTTGTTTCTCATATTTCCATTGTAACCCCAAGATATTGCTAAAACAAACTTTTTTTTTTTTCCCCTTTTGCCTCCACTTTCAAAGTAATTTGATGGAGAGCTTTCACCTTATAGCTGGAAAGGGGAACATAATTTTAGTTTTGACTAGGAAATAGTTTTGGTTATGCTGCCATAACCTATTGTTGCTAATTATGAAGTTGTAAACATGACATATTTGTTAGGATACACCAAGAAGCTCACTAACTGGCTTGATTTATTTGCAGGCTGCAAATGCAGTGTTTAGGGTGATTGGGAGCCGGTGGACTGTACCTTGGACGGCAGAGACCATAATGCAGGTTATGCTTCTTTGGATTGCTGCGTTTTGGTTTATAGGCTCATGGATGATTCCATTTGTGGCCCATGTAGCAGGTTTCAACAAGGAATCTCTGACATTTAGAGGACAAGCCTTATTCAGCCTCATAACTGATGTAACTGAAGGCCTTGCTGGGATTGCAATCCTTCACCGATGCCTGTCTAGGTTTCGGCCTCTTCCACCTGATTGGTTTAGGTTTAGCCTGAGAGGGAACTGGCATTTTGATGTCATTCTGGGATGCTTCATGTTTCCTTTGGTCAACCGGGTCTCGCTGTTCAACCTTAACCTACTGCCTCTTTTGCCTTCTACGCCTGCCACCCTCTCAAGCGTTGAGCAGTCAATTTTGGCCCGGGATCCTGTGGCGATGGCATTGTATGCAGTAGTAGTTTCAATTTGTGCTCCAGTCTGGGAGGAAATAGTCTTTCGCGGTTTCCTTCTTCCGTCCTTGACCAAGTACATGCCTGTATGGTGTGCAGTACTTGTGAGCTCAGTCGTCTTTGCTCTAGCACATTTTAATGTACAGAGGATGCTACCGCTTGTTTTTCTTGGGATGGTAATGGGTGTTATTTTCACACGGTCAAGGAATCTATTACCATCAATGCTCTTGCATAGCCTTTGGAATGGATTTGTGTTCTTAGATTTAATGAAATAGCTTCAAAAAGTTGTACTTAATATATAGTTCAGTGATGGGTCAATCCATTATCAATGGAGCACAACTTCAGGCTGATTCGTGGGGCTGCAATTCTTCCAATTCTTCCAAGGACCGGACTATGCCCCTTACAAGGATGGATGCCTGTTCTGTATTAACCAACCAAGTTGATAAGAAGAAAAAAAATGCCTAGGGAAAGCAGTATGTGTCCAGCAGCTGAATGCATGAAAGTATCAGGTATTGGGGTGACGAGCTTTTCCATCAAATCTTGTATATTGAGAGCATCAATTCACTACTTTGTTCATGTCTCTGATGACATACAGGCTATAAGGTCAAAAAGAGAGAATGTGAACAATCATTTTCCACGAAGGATCTTGCATTTCCAGCAATGTGAAACTTGGTTGTAAAATTTCTTGCTGATCTCCCTCTCTCTCTCTCTCTCTCTCTCTCTCTGTGAATGTGGAAAAGAGGCCTTGGAGATAGGCCCTTTTCTGTTTTGCAAACGATATAAGGTCATCCAACCTGATGAGGAACAAGCCCATATATTCCCCCATTGGCAAGACAATATCAAGTTCTAATACCAATATAATATACAAAGCTAAACAATAAATTGATAATTTGGTTTTAAACTCATGAACCTCAGTTGGAAATATTATTCAGGAGAGTAATGCTATAAATTATATTTCTACTATGCAATTATTCAATAATGATGTGTCAGTTTTAACCAGTTTTTAGATTATTTTTAAGAATAAGTATTCGAGAATCGGTTGGAACTGGCACGTTTATATTGTGGGATAATTATAAGATGAAAATGTAGTTTATAGTATTATTTTATTTCAAAGACTAATGCTAGAAATCATATTTTTATTTTGTAACTATTCTATAATGTTGATGTATCAGTTTTAACTAATCTTTGGATTATTTTTAAAAATTATTCAAGGATTGGTTAAGACTAATACATTTGTATCGTGAAATAATTATAAAATAAAAATGTGGCTTTTAGCATGACCGTATTTAGTACACAGAGAACATTAAAATGGAAATGCAACAAATCCACGAAATTTGGTTGGAAAGTCGAACTCATTTTGCGAGACACTTCCGTATTGGAACTTCAGTTGGGCAGACTCTACCCCAAATATGAATCTAGAGTTCAAGAAAAGTTTCTTTTTTTATTAAAAAAAAAAAAAAAGGTATTTTCTTTTTCTTCTTTTTTTAATTAAATGCATTTTCAACCAAAATACTACAATGGCAGTTAAAAGAGAATGTCAGAAGTGGGATTTGAACCCACGCCCTCTCACGAGGACCAGAACTTGAGTCTGGCGCCTTAGACCACTCGGCCATCCTGACTTACATGCTGTTTTCTGTAACCTAATAAATTATGATAGTGTTTAAATCGAAAGGAGCAGCTTGGACCCATTTTCAATATTTATGCTTTGAAAGAAGTGCATGTATTTCAAATTAAAAATAAAAATAAAAATAAAACATCACGAGGACCAGAATAGGGCTTTTCAGTCTAGAATTGAGATCAAGATGAATACGTTTTCTTTCTCTTGAGCCAAAGCCAAAGAGAGGCAGTCCCTTTGAGGCTGGAGCTAAGAACTTTTCCTTGAGTGCTCGAGCCAGACAAAGTAGACGTTTTTTCACCTACAATGAATTAAATAGAAATGTATTAATAATCAATATCTTTAATCTAGTAAGTCCTAGTACTATGCTCTCCTAGTACTGTGTAGGAAGGAATTTGTCCTTATCGAAGAATGTCCACCTTGTATTACTGATATTGTCTCTTTGAAATATTGTACTCAATTCGTCATATTTTCAATGAGATACGCCCATTTTTCTGCAAAAAAAAAAAAAAAAAAGGCAGGCCTTTTAGAGAGCAGTAGAAATCCATATTTAAAATTGGGATCTCTTTGTTACAGGGTGCCCAAATAATATTGAATTTAAGCCGTTTAAAAAGTGGGCTACAGGATCCACTTAATCCTAGGCAGCTTACGATGAGAGACTCAATTATTCAGAACAAGTATATTCCACAATCTCATCTTTTAAATTGTCCAAATTTTTATATTATTCCAACAATCTAATAATTAGCTTGATTGTAGGCTTGTAGCATGATCTGACATGAACTCTATCTACGATTCTGCATGGAGATTCTGTTCAATTTTGTTATGTTGGCAAGGGCAGCTTTTGGCCTACCTAAACCACCCATGTCTTTTTGATGTAATTGAAGAGCTTTGTCGCTTATTACATACTAGATGCCAATATTGTGGGCAAGTTGTTGCCATCACAATATCACATAATAATATTTCTCAACTTCTCACTCACTATCATCACCTTAATTTGTTTTTTTGTGCCGCTCTTCTCCCACCGCAACCATTATACGCATTCTTGTGGGCTGCACACCTGCGGTCAAGGGTTTGCCGTCACCGAGGAGTGCATGTGAGCCTGCGCGCTGATCTTGTCTCAGAAAAGACATGTTATTGCTTCAGCATACCGCATAGCACACTTTTTGGAGACATTGAGAATACCTATTGTCTCAATTGAAAGTTTTGAAAGATATTATTAATTGAGTGATAATTTAAAAAGGGTAAATAGACTTTTTTCAAAAATTAGTTTTCGAGGATTTATTTAATAAAAAAAAAAAACGTAATTTAAAAGTTTATTTATCTTAGAACTATTCCGTGGTCTAAACACCCTGCATCTCTATTGCATTCTTGTTTTCCCAGAAACCATACGCTCTAGCCTCTAGGATATGTCCTTGCTCAGACCAAACTTGCTAGCTCGCCTGAAACAGTACTCTAAAAGGGTAAGAAAGATAGATGAATTGTCATCCACATTGAATCGGTGAATTAAAAATGTGCGCTCATGATAAGTGATTCTATTACAATCCTAAATCTTCTTCTATATGGCCTAATTACAAGCTTAATCATAATCATGTGTATATCAGTTATGAATACCTTATTTTGCAAGCTAGTTTTTATGAATGAGTTGTACTTAGAGTTTGAATCAGTTTTTAGAGAATTTCAATTACAGCTTGATTAGCATTTTTAGATTAATAGCATAGAATTCAAATGATCCATGTGGAGGGCGTTGAGTACACGAAGTGATCTTGCCTAGAGCTTCTCATCATTTTAATAAAAATAAAATAAAATAAAAGGAAATGCTACAGCATCTACCGATATCTTTTTCTCATCCTTCTATTTTTTTAAATCACCATTGGATCTGTGGTCCTCATATGTAAACACACATGGTGACTATAAATTTAATAGTGATTTTGAGAAATAGAAGGAAGGAAGAATGACAAGAGAAGAAAATATAGTATTTTCCTCTTCTTAATTATGCCGACTTTCTCCCACTATTTCAATACGGAAAGTATGTGCATCAAATAAGATATGGGTATGTTTGGGTAACTAATTTAATTTGGTTTAACTCAATTCTTCTCAATTTTTCACAAAAGTCAACAATTTTCAACAACTCAAATTTTTTCAACTCAACTCAAATTTATTCCAACCAACTCAAAAAATAATATAAAAAATATATATATAAATTAATTTTATTTTTTTAAAAAAAAAAACTGAAAAAGAAAAAAAATTTGAGGGGTGTCCGGCCACCCTCCGGCAGTGGTCCAGCCACCTCCTCCGTGGTCCGGTCACCTACGGCGGTGGTCCAGTCACCACCGGGGTGGTCGGCCAACTCCGGCGGTGGTCCGGCCACCTCCGGCGGTATTCCGGGCAACTCTGGCGGTGGTCCGGCCACCTATGGCGGTGGTCCGGTCACCACCGGGTGGTCCGGCCACCCACATGGGGTGGTCCGGCCAACTCCGGCGGTGGTCCGGTCACCACCGGGGGTGATCCGGCCACCGCAGGGGGTGGTCCAGCCAACTCCGGCAGTGGTCCGGCCACCCCTAGGGTGGTTCCAGCTTTTTCTTTTTAAAAAAAAAAAAAAAAAAAAAAAATTAATAATTAAAATATAATATTTTATTATTTTTTCAAATATAATCACTTACTCAAATATTTTTTCTAAACTATCCAAACATAATTTCGGGCTCGTTTGGTGTCAAATTTAATTTGATTTTATTTGATTCTATTTTGACTTCACAGATATCGAGAAAAAAATGGATTTTAAAATTATGTTTGGATGGTTTAGAAAAAATATTTGAGTAAGTGATTATATTTGAAAAAAATAATAAAATATTATATTTAATTATTAAAATATTTTTTTTAAAAAAAAAAAAAAAAGACAAGAAAAATCTGGAACCACCCCAGGGGTGGCCGGACCACCGCAGGAGGGTGGCCGGACCACCGCCGGAGGGTGGCCGGACCCCCGACGGAGGTGGCCGGACCACCATCGGAGGGTGGCCGGACCACCGCCGGAGGGTTGCCGGAACCCCGACGGAGGTGGCCGGACCCCGCCGGAGTGGCCGGCCCCGCCGAAGGGTCGCCGGACCACCGCCGGAAGTCGCCGACCCTCGCGGACAACCGTCGGAGGTGGCCGGACCCCTGCCGGAGATGGCCGGACCACTGCCGGAGGTGGCCGGACCACCCCAGCCACCCTTGAATTTTTTTTCCTTTTTTCAGTTTTTTTTTTTTCAAAATAAAAATATAATTTTTATATTATTTTTGAGTTGAGTTGAAAAAATTTGAGTTGTTGAAGATTGTTGACTTTTTAGAAGAATTGAGAAGAATTGAGTTAAACCAAAAAGAATTGGTTACCCAAACATCAAAACCCATTTTTTTCTCGATATCTGTGAAGTCAAAATAGAATCAAATAAAATCAAATTAAATTTAACACCAAACGAGCCCTAACTTAATTCCATTTCTTAAGCAAGCTAAGGTGGCCAGACAAATACCGAAACTTTTTATTTATGTGCTGATCTGACCTATTCAAGTTTAGGGTTAAATATATTTTTTTTAGTATTTAGGTTTTAACTTTTTTTTTTTCACGTAAGTTTATTTTGTATCATAGATGGTACATTGCTTATGGGTAAGGACACAAATAGTACCTCCATTAATGTTCTAGCAAAATTTTTAACGGCAATTTACGTGTTTAAACCAAAACCTTCTAGTGTCACTATATTTTTTAAAAAAATAAAAAATCAAAAAATAAAAATTTAAAAATAAATAATTAAAAAATCTAAACTTAAATTAAAAATTAAAATTAAAATTAAAAAAAGGGCAGGGAATGGCTCGAGCCACCCCTTTGAGCCCATGGGAGTGGCCGGGCCGGTCTAGGGGTGGTTGAACCACCC
Source organism: Betula pendula (assembly GCA_900184695.1). Taxonomy (NCBI): domain Eukaryota; kingdom Viridiplantae; phylum Streptophyta; class Magnoliopsida; order Fagales; family Betulaceae; genus Betula; species Betula pendula. Next base: position 969,250 of record FXXK01000159.1, read on the forward strand.
CCAAGGGGCCATAGGGGTGGTTCAGCCACTCCCATACAGGCTATACGGGGGTGGCTGAAACCACCCTCAGGCCAAACGGGGGTGATCAGCCACTCCCAAGCTTAACTGTCCAAATTAAAAATCATGAATATTTTTATTCTCTTTGAAAAGAGAATGTGTAAAACATTAGCTTGAGAATCACCATATATGCCGGATTAAGTCATTTAACTTGATTAATCCTTAGTAACTATCTGTAAAGTATCAAAATCAGCTGACTAGCAACTTATTGAATTCATACTTAACCATTTATCAGAGTAAACATTAGAATAATTGATCTAATGAACCAACAATGAGTCATTATTTAAGTAATTCTACCATCAATTAATAGAGGCGTAGAGCTTTACAACTATAAAATCAAACTTAAGTATATCAACTGCCGTCTCAACATTATAATCCCCATGAGACACCCAAGCGATCAAGTCCCTAAGGATTTGTAGAATACCGGAATATTTTATAGAGAGGAAAAGGAAGTAACTAAGTAAGTCAATTAACTTAATAAGCAGATTAATATAAAAGATGATTTACAAATGATTTCCAAAGAGGGTTGTAATTAAATATGATATTTTCATAAATGGCATATTCGATCCCCGTTATTATGCCCTGACAAAATGACATTTGTTTTTAGAATGCTACATAATCCCGGCAATCTAACACTTTGGTTTTAATACATAAAATATGTCGTACATATATTATAAATTTAGTCATATGTTAATAATATAGTCTACCCGAGATATAACCCCCTCTCAGCAGGGTTTGTACGTCCTAAAAGACTTTCGGTACAATTTTGGTGCTCCGGTGTAACGCCCCTACTTTTATATAACTTGTAAAGCGGAATTATCTTAATTCGGCGTGGCGCTACTATCTTAACATACACTCACAACGAAGAAAACATGTATAATTTTTATTTTGTCACCACAAACTCACTCATCATTACATAATACCAGAACTTCTATATGAATATAACATATTATAAAATTAAACATAATGTCATTACAACAACATTAAACTACTATTGTCTTACATAAAATCAAAATATGCCATTAATGCATTTCTTCTCATAATTAAATATTGACTCGACAAGAGTCCGTCTCTCAAAAGGTGAGAGGCCACCTACAAGCCTCATGAACAAAAGCCTAGTCAAGTATAGGGGTCTTCAGCTATTTCTTCTTCAGTAACGTCTATAAAATTACCACAATTTTACAGGAGGAATGTGTGCGTCCACCACTCAGCAAGTATAAAATATTTTGACCATACGTGTATAATTTGAGCCCCCCTTTTCCCTTGAAAATTTCTATTTTGAATTTACTAAACAGCTGTCTCAAGTAGGGTTTTCATAAAAGTGTTTGTTTTCTAAAATTTTATAGCCATTTTGTAAATCAAGCATAGAGTTTTGTTAATACGTACTCATAAAACCCCAAATATTTTTCTTATCATTTAATACATATCATCTCATACTATGGAGTAGTAAAAGAGTTTATAGCATGATAATAAAAAACGAAAATTAGAAAACATAAAACAATAAATATCATATCACATGCTGAAAACATAAAACAATAAATATTACATCACATACTTAATTCACATAATAAACACATTCTCAAGTTTATTTATTACATTTCATATTTAGATGTTCATTTTTCATTTCATCTTTTCCGTAAGTCAAGTGTATACTCTCACTCGGCCGCCAGAGCTTGCTAAGTGTATACCCTTACTTAACTGTTGGGTTGCTATAAATTTATCTCTCTTATAGATTCGAGGTGCTAAGTGTATAACCTCACTTAACCGTCGGGTTGGCTAGTCATTTTTATTTTCCTCTTACTAGCATTGGGGTGCTAAATGTACAACCCCACTTAACTGCCGAGTTCTCATTTTTTACAAACTTTTCACATATCACGTATAATTACATCACATTTTCCTTTAAAACTCATTTTCTTTTAAACACATATAATATATAATGACAACATAATTTATTATAATCATAATCTAAAATATAGGGCTCATAATCACACTAAAAATATTATACAGTTTATGCAATAAAACTTTAAGCGTACAGTCAGCAAGTTTTATACTTACCATTTTCGCTTAATCACCCGAAATGATCTCTCTAATTGAAAGAATTACTACTGATTCATCATATTCCCCTCTCTTACTTTCTCTCACTCTACTTGTACAATGGACAAAGGAAAAAAAAAATGATGCTCGAAGGTAGAACACCAAGAAACAAAATAAATGGTAGGAAGTAGTAAATTAAGGATGAACCATCGATTACTCTTATAGCAACACTTAGAAACTTTTAAACTCTTTTCTCGCGATTTGCTTCTCCTACACTTAATCGTCTTTGGCTTCTTTGGTTGCTAGATTTTTAATGTAGCCTACCTTTTCTTTTGCAGTCTATTGGCAAATAGCATGCGCTCTCTGAATCTCTCAAAACGCGAAGGAAGAAGGTTGTATTTTTCTAACAAAACATGTGGTAAAATAGTGATTGTCTTCAATAAAGATAGACACACATTTAATGTCTGATCTTTTCAAATAAATGCAAGACACTCCCCTTTTGTAGCGAGATTGGGTGTGTCTGACGTGAAAAGCAAATCAAGTGTTTGAAACCATACACTTCAAAAATATTTGACTTCTTTGTAGATTTTTTTTTTTAAAAAAAAATTATTTGCCAGCTTTCACCAGGAGTGTGAAAGCTGGCTTTCTTTGCAACATTTCACATAAGGGAGTAAATGAACAGAGCTACTCGTAAACATACTTAGGATCGGCTCTACTAAACTCGACTCATGCTCAAATCGGTTATTATATGAGCCGTTCATAAACATGAAACTATGCTTAATTATTAAACAATACAAACTCTTATAAACTCGGTTCGATTCAGTTAATGTTCGTGAACAAGCTCGTGTAAGGCTCAACTCATTCTTTCGGGCTTGACTCGGATATATATATTAATATATATGTTAATAAAAAAGGTTATATAGTATATTATTTATTAAGTAACAATAGTCAAAATATATTAATACCAATAATTAATTGATTATATAACTTATATGTATATTGTATAGTACAAATGAATAATATTAACACTTATCATATGATTTATATGATCTAATGATTATAATTATCATAGATAATCTCACAAGTATATGATAAGTATATAAAATAATGAATAACATAAAATATCGATTTACTACTTTTGAAAATAATCATTTAAAACACATACTTTCTTTAAAACAATTAATCTAACAATAAAACATAATCTCTCTTTAAAACATTTATTCTAAATAAGAAAACACGATCAAAATAATTATAAAACATAATTATAAATAAAACATAACAAGAACTCATAGGATTATAGATTAAGAAAAGAATATTAAAATGAATAATGTGGTTAAACATTTACTTGACGAAAATTGTTCAACAATGGATTAGGAATTGACAAAGAATGTCAATTTCGGACTTTTTCTACGTTCTGTCTCCGCTCTAGGGCTTTGGGAACAAGGAATTTCGTGCAAATAGTTTGTAAGAAAGTTTAGGATAAATAAATATAGCTTATGGTTTATTTTTTAGGGTTTTAGACGCTTAAAGTAGAGTTTCTAACAAGTTAGGATCAATATTGACTTTTCAAGATCGATCCTAGTGGTGATGAGGTGGCAGGATCGATCCAGCGCTTGGGAGGATCAATCCTCCCCCTATCTTTCTTTTTTTTCTTTTTTTTTTAAGAAATGATCAAAAATTTAAACAAAACATCTTTACTTCAAAACCATTTGTATTTTAAAATAATTTATATTTAAAAATGAATTTAACTTTTCAAAATATTACACTAATAATAGGAGTCATCAGGGCTGGTTATGTCGAACTTACTGACTTTTAACATGATTTAGAAATATGCCATTTCATCCACATTGTAACCACGTACCTAGAACGTTTTAATAATAAAAAATGAGGAGAGCTCAATTTGTAATTGGAGCTAATTATACCTAGAATGGTTAGAATAGATAAATTAGTTTAGCAAAAAAATAAAGAAGAAGAAAAATTTAGGATATGTTTGTTAATATATTTTGGATAGTACTATTTTTTGTTTGAAAAAGTGTTATAATGTTGACATAAATGTAAAAATTGTTTTTGTATTTTGAGTTGTTTCTTAATGTGTTTTACTCAAAAAAAAAAAAAAAATCCTATAATTAATGTAAATGATACAAATTTTAAGCAGAATTTATCCTTGAAACCGGCTTGTAAGTGAATAGTACTTAAAAACTTATATACACATGGTTAAGGTTTCAGTTAAACCATATGGGACACTTAGAATTGTAAGATTTGTAACATACCACCACGCTTTTGAATCCGATGTCCACAGTTGCCCATTTTATCTTATAGGTCGCCCCCTCCATGTCTTACGTGAAACTTGAATTTGATACCAACTGATACAAATTTTAGATAGAACTCATTCTTAAAAACCGACTAACAATAAAATAATGTCTAATAGCTTATATATACATGGTTAAAATTGTACTTAATTATGTTGAACACTTAAGATTGTAGCATAAGAAAAAGGTTTCATTCTTTGATAACATAGTCCTACAAGCCAACAAAATTGACAGCCAATAAAGCTCAAGGGCTTGCTATATCCGACACTAATATCATAGTACTTTCAGTCCCATGATATTTATATGTTAATAAAGTGTCTTTTTCAAAGGTTCTTGCTTTAGTTATATTTGTGATAAGCACAGATAGACAATATGAAATAGTGTAAATAGCTATATCAAGACGCCTAAGAAAAAAAAAAGAAAAATTGTTATGTGCTCATAAGCATTTAAGAAAATAAAGAGGGTAAAGAAGGATGGGAAGAAGCACGAAACCCCATTTTGGCCAATATGCAGCAATTGTTTTTTTCTGAATTTTTTTTTTTATAATCAATAAGGGATTGTTTTTTTCTGAATTGTTACTGGAGAGATGATGCTACAAAGTTTGGACTATTGTCAACCACAGGGCAATAGTCCGGACATAACTAATTTTCAAACGATAGAATTAGAATTAAGAAAAAATAAATAAATAAAAATAAAAAAATCCATACCGTAGTTCACATGCAATACAGCTGTAGAGGATTTGCACTTGGGCAAGCTTTGCCTACCATTTGTGGCACTTGCTACAGATTCACCGTCTGCATGAGCGTTTATATTATAAAAATTTGAAAAGTGAATATGCATTTACTTTATATTTTTTGTTTTAGTGTTTTTTTGGTACATATGGATTAATTTTTTTAATAAAAATTAGGGCCACTTATTCTTTTTAAAAAAGAATAAAAATTAATACATCGATACCAGAAGAACATAAAATAGATACACAAATATTACCCTATAAATTTCCACTTGACATGACCATGTGGCATCAGATATATTACCAATAATGTAACAATTTAGAAAAAGTTTATATATACACAGAGGCCATTGGCCAAAAAGTTTGACTTGGCCCTATTAAAACAGAAAATCTCCATACCCAAACCCATTTGACTACACAAATAGAGGGAAAAAAAACAAAAAATGAACAACCTCCCTTATTTATGCAATGAATCATGTTATTTTTTGGCCTTTATTTTGGTTAGATGTAATTTTTTTTCTTTTATTTACTGTTGTAGTTTTAGTTTCAATCATCTATAAGGAGAAAAAAAGAAAAAAAAAAAACTGGGTCTATTTTCACTGTCGGCGGTGTAGTCCCACTTGCATCTGTGTGCCGTGCAACGTCGGCATCTCTGTGCGTCCCATATTTGTGGGCCGGCGTTGTAAGCTTGGTTGTAGCATGATCTGACATGAACTCTATCTGCGATTCTGCATGGAGATTCTGTTCAACTTTGTTATTTTGGCAAAGGACAAAGGGCATGCTTTTGGCCTAACCAATCCACCCATGTCTTTTTGATGTAATTGAAAAGCTTAATTTGTCGCTTACATACCAATAATATGTTTCTCAATTTCTCACTCACTATCATCACCTTTGTTTTTTTGTGCCGCTCTTCCCCCACCGCAACCATCATGCGCATTCTTGTACGTACGTGGGCTGCACACCTGCTGCGGTCGAGGATTTGCCGTCGCATGTGATTGAGGCTGCTCTTGTCTCAGAAAAGACATGTTTTAGCTTCTGCAAAGTGCAAAGTGCAGAGGCAGAGCACACTCGACCTTGTTGTGGGATATTATTACTTGCAAGTGAGAGTAAAATCAAAAGAATCCGAGGACCCTTTTCTATTATCTTTACCTCAATGATTAGTTTCTTTTTCTTTTGAATATTAATTCTCTCATCATTTGGGATCAGCTTCAATGGATGAGTGGAATATTCAGAGATAAACGTCTGTCGACACTTGATTGTGTGAGGAGTACTGATGCTTCATGAACAACAAGATAATAATAAATAATTTGGTGTTTTAATTTTTTTAATTTTTGTGTTTCACGCTTATATGTCATTCTCTTATTGAACGGCATAAAGAATTGATTTGTAACATGTTTTTAGAAGAGCTCGAGACAAAATTAAAAAGAACACTTTTTGGAGGGTAAAAAATTAATTTTTGAGGATCTGTTTAATAAAATAAAATAAAATAACACACACATAATTTAGAAGTTTTTCTAAAAAATAAAAAATTCGGGTACTACGTTGAAGCTAGCCCCCCAAAGCTTCAACATGGTTCTGCCGTGCTAGGGACCCTCAAATAGAATACTATCTTATTTATTCTTCCCATCAAAAAATAAAACGTGATTCCAATTAAAATATTATAAATAATTTTATTATTTAAAATAAATTACCAAAAAATTGTGTTTAATTAAAACACACTAAATACATGTGCATCAACTGGTTCTGCATTCATCTTTCTTTATTATTGATAATAAAACCATTTTTTTTTTAGGACTTCGTAGACAGTCATATTGGAGTAGTTGCAGGGATCATTGTTTATATGCTGCCCAAACCAAAACCGTCTTAGAGCCATGCCGTGGTCTAAACACTCTGCATCTCCATTGCGTTCATGTTTCCCCAGAAACCATAAGCTCTAGCCTCTAGGATATGTCCTTGCTCGCCTGCATGCGATAGTACTCCAAAAAGTTAAGAAGGATAGAAGAATTGTCACCTTTCTCTTGCAAGCTAATTTTTAAAAGTAAATTTTAGCTAGAGTTTGTATCAGATTTTAAAGAGCTTCAATTACAATTTAACTGATATTTTCATATAATAGCGCAGATGTAACGTTATGTTGCGTCTCTAGACAATGCAATTTTGCAAACATAAGGAGCAGGTATCCCTAAAGTGATACTAATGGTTTCTCACACCCGCGGCAAAGCCAAATTCAACACGGTCGGTGCTAAAGAGCCTTACACGAGTCTTAAATTTATCTTTTAAGAGTGATTACACAAAGTGACCTTATAAAGTTTCTCATCATTAAACAAAAAAACAAAAAGAAAGAAGAAGACAAAACATACAACATTGGCATTTGGCATGATATACTTATTGAGAGCATTTAATTTGGTTTCTGTCCACATCTTCTTAATTATGCCTACTTTTTCTCCCACTATTTCAACGCAGAATGTATGTGCATCAAATAAGCTTCAGCGACAAAGTCATTGTACTAGATAGTAACTTAATTCCATTTCTTAATAAACTAGTGTGGCCAGACAAACACCGATCGAAACTTTTATTCCTGTGCTGATCTGACCCATTCAATTTTATTGGTGCCAAAGGATTTTTGGAAAGATTCTTGAAATGCCTTTATATGCATCGATGATAGCACTAAGAGATTGTGGCCATGCGTGTATCCCTCATATCTATTTCATGAGTGACAACATAAGTTATCGGGAAACATAAAAAAACAAACACAATTTGGCAAAAAACAAAAGGGTTTTGCCGGCCCTGAAATAGTAAGCAACGAGTAATGATATTTATCATGCGCATTTATTACACTAATGTTATACGAGTTGATATATATGATGTATTTGTGGCTTATATTAATTATTTTTTAAAGTGATTAATATGAGAAACTCTTTAAAACATCAATTCGTGTGATATGAATGTGACAAATGAGTACAAAGAATAACATTCCTCAATACGTATTGATATTATTAAAATTTTAATTTAAATGGTTAAATTTATCTTTTTCTATCAGCTTAAATTTTTAGAATAAATGATATTTAGTTTGAATCTTGACTCTACAATTTACCCATATGTTAGTTAAAAATAATGTTATATACTACACCTCACCCCATCGACATTTCACTGGGCTGATATGACAGTGCCCATAAGTCCTTACTAAAAAAAAAAAAATTAAGGTCAAATGGACACAGCCACATCAATCAAGCGGGATGGGTGTAGTATATAATATTTATCTTTTAATTAAATATTTTATGTGTTGGATCTGAAGAGAAATATTAAAGTATCAATTAAATAATTAAATTTATTATTTTTTATTAATTTAAACTATTAAAATAAATAATAATTTAACATAAATCCTATGTAGAGCGTCGCTTCAGCTTTTGAATTTAATGATCACTTCATCAGGGCTGGTTATGTCGAACTTACTGAATTTTAAATGAAATCACCAATAGCATGATTAGGAAATATGCCATTTCCGTAACCACGTACCTACAATGTTTTGATAATAAAAAATGAGGAGGGCTTCAATTTGTAATCGGAGCTAGATCGATTAATTTAGCAAAAATAAAGAAGAATAAAATTTTAGAATATGTTTGTTAATGTATTTGGAGGGGTAATTCTTTTTTTGTTTTTAGTTTGAAAAATATTATAATGTGACATAAATATAAAAACTATTTTTGTAATTTAAGTTGTTTATTAATGTATTTTGTTGGAAATCGAGCCGACATGATAGCCTAGCCCACCAAGACGAACTAACATTTGTAACCGCAAGCCTAGAAACGAGCCTAATAACCCGAGAAAATCAAGGTATGCAAATAAGAGACAAGGCTCCCAACGATACCAATAATCCAAGACTCAACCCACATGATTTGGAAATCTTGGATTAACTTCTGAAACCTTGCGGTTAAAGAAAGAAAACTCGCGGGGGTCCAAATATTCCAAGATAAGGATAAGTGCCGAAAATGATGCCTCAATTCCGAGATTCTAAGAATCACCTTACTCTCGAGATTCTCATGATTAAGTCAATCCTAAAATTTTTAAGAACTGGTTAATAACTACATTCTCCTATAAAAGGAGAGACTGATCCAAGTAAAGAGGGTTCTGATTTTCCTAGCAAAAAGGCTAGCTCTTATAGTAATTATTTCTTCATATCAAATAACTAACTTAAGTATTAGAGCTATCTCTCGCCTGCACATTCCTGACAAGCTCTTATGACTTTTCTCTTTCTCTCTTATAAGTATTCATCTATCCGAAAACTGTTCTAACATCTTTGACTTAAAACAGAAAACAAAATACCAAAAAATAAAATAAAAAAGTCGTTAACAACATAATCCTATAATGTCTAAAGGAAAATGTTTTACTGATCTTTGACAACATAGTCCTACCAACAAATTGAACAGCCAATAAAGCAAAAGCAAAAGCACAAGGACTCGCTATTTCCAAAACTAATATCATAATACCCCCATGATATTTTTATGTTTTTCAAATGTTCTTTCACAAAGTTGCTTTACTTTATTTGTGATAAGCACAGACAATATGAGATAGTATAAATATCTATATCAAGACGCATAAAGAAAAACCAAAAAAACAAAAAACATAAATTGCAATTATATGTGCACTCATAAGCATTAAAGAAACAAAAATTGCAATTGTTTTGTCTGAATTTTTTCTTTCTATTAATAAAGTACAGACAAAAAATACTAATTGTGACTATTTTATTTAGACATAATTATAATAATACCTATCCACGTTTTTATTATAAATTCCCACTTGACATGACCCATAGAGTGGCGTGTCAGAGATATTACCAATAATGTAACAATTTAGAAAAGTTTATATTTACACATAGGCCATGGGCCAAAAAGTTTGACTTGGCCTATTATATATATATATATATTAAAACAACAAAAAAATCTCCATACCCAAACCTCCTGGCAGCCCATAGAAAAAAAAAAATAAAAGTGAACAACCATCCTTACTTGTCTTAAATCATCATGGTAATCATATCATCTTTAAAATAGCATGACATGTAATTCTTGTTATTCAACGCTTTACCTCAGACCCTCAGAGAAAAAGCTCCTTTTTTTTGTTTTTTTAGGTCGTGCAACAGAATAGGGGTAACCCCCCTTGTCCTTGTGCGAGAAACAGAAGCCCCTTAAAACATTTTTAATTACAAACTTACCACTCATTTTGTATGGACCGTCTCTTCTCCATTTCTTTTGAAATGGAAAAGATCTTTTTACCTTAAATAGTATAAATTTTTTAATTACAAACTTGCCACTCATTTTGTATGGACCGTCTCTTCTTTATTTTTTTTGAAATGGAGAGAATCCTTTTACCTTAAATAGTGTAAATTTTTTAATAGTAAAATAGTGTAAATTTTTTAATTACAAACTTGTCACTCAATTTGTATGTATAGTCTCTTTTCTATTTATTTTGAAACGGAGAGGATCTTTTTACCTTAAATAGTGCTTGGGGACGAAGTGGTAAATGCCTCTTACGTAAAAAGCTTTTCTTTCAGAGAAAGCTTCATTCGTGAAACTTCTAATTTTTTTTTTTTATTATTTTCTATAAACTAAGTTAGGTGGCTATCATTATTTAATGACCATAGATTTGCCGTGATTTAATTCCCTTCATCTTATGCAACATTCTCAAGATTCCAATTCTAACAAAACTGTACGTTACACATCACTTATCTCTTTCTTTCTCTTTCTCTTCTTTTTTTTTTTTAATAATTTAATCAATCTCTAAAATCACAACCATAATGATTCCAGCTACAAAATTGATGTCTTCCCATGTGTCCTAAATATTTTTATTGGCGCAGAAAATTCTCTTAATATTTTTATTGATAAATTGTTGGCTGGGATATCACAACTATAACACTTCGATCTTATATTGAAAAGTGAGTTGCTCACATAAGGAGTAGGTGGTTTATAAGAGATACTCATAGGTACTAAGTCTCAGATTGCTTACGTACTAAATGAAAATGAGCTTTATAAGTAATCATAGGGAAGCTTCAAATTGACTAATCTTTTTAAGGTGATAGCGCAGAAGTAGCTAACGTTTTTTCTTGGGTCGTTACAAATGGTATTAGAGCCACGTTAATACCGCATAACGTGACGTGGCCTTGACAAGGACGTCAGGAGTTCAATAGAGAGAGTTTGTAAAACTTCGGTTCCATATTAAGAAGATGAGTAGCTCAGATAGAAAGTGAGTGGTTTATGCTCATGGAGAGTGAGTGGTTTATGCGTTGGAGTGACTAGCGTTTTTTCATGGGTCGTTACAATGACTGTCATATAATTGAAATTATGTGGCAATGAAAATCAATCATTGATTTTTTTATTTTTTTTTTACAAGTGTTGATCTAAAGGCTTATTTTCACTGCCCCATCATTTCAATTGTATAACAGTCTACTAAATAGTATTAATCATATTACCAATACTACACACAAACCACGATCTACTAAACCTTTAGACAAATTACAATCTGAATCAAGACTCTTTGCGCAAAATGCCATCCGCTAAACCCTCCCACATCTTTGCCATGGATCTCTTCCGCACCTCTCTCACCCAAATAACCCTTTCGCAACCTCCTTTTGGTTCTTCCTTTTCTCTTTAGTCTCAACAATATATTTGTTTGGAGTTTTGATCTTAAATCTACTACAACCTCTTCATCCACACAAGCCATGTTGCCCCTACTCCACCATCTTCGGCCAATTCTCTCTCCATCGACATCTCTTGCTGTTGTGAATAGGGATGGCAATTTTTGACACGACCCGCGAACACGACACAAATTTTTCGGGTTTGGGTTTGGCTTAACGGGTTACCGGGTCAAACGGGTTGACCCGTTTATGACCCGGTAAATTAACGGGTCAGACGGGTCAACCTGGCGGGTTACCGGGTTGACCCGTTAACCCGGTTAAAAAAAAAAAAAAAAAGGTGAAACCAAAACGCACCGTTTGGTTTCACCTTTCTTCACCGTTTCTGACAGACATTCCCAAACGCACCGTTTCAGTTTGTGTTTCACGCTTCACCCACTTCGGCACTTTCACGAATCAGACCTTCAAACATTCCCAATTTTCAGTCATTCAGTGCATTCACCAATCTACACTCAAAATCGCACAAATTCACATCACCAGTCACGCCGTCCTCACGCCGAGTCGCCAATGCCTCACCGGCTCACCTCGCCGTCTCACCTCGCTGATCAACGGACGCCGCTCTCGATCTCCCTCTCCCTCCGGACGGCGTAGCGCCGTAGCTAGTGATCTCCCAAACTCCCTCGACGCCGTCAACTCGGCCGCGCACGCTGGCGACGTCTCTCTCTCTCCCGATTCCGAAGCCCGTAGAGCTCTCATCTCTCTCGACGCCGTCAACCCTCAACCTCAACGAAGAACTGTCACGGATGCACAGATGATTAAAGGGCGAGATTTGTGACAAGCCGTGGAACATTCACAGAGCCTTGATTTGTTTCCATTGTATGAGTTGTATCAGACTTTATATATAATTTTTTTTTTTAAAAAAAAAAAAAAAACCTGAGTTATTCCGTGTCGTGTCGGGTAAGTTTGACCCGTATACCTAATTGTGTCAAACGGGTCGTGTGGTTTCGAGTTGATACGATTCGACCCGTTAACTAAACGGGTTAAACGGGTCGTATCGTGTCAACCCGTCAAATTAACGAATCGTGTCGTGTTGACCCGTTTAGCAAACGGGTCGTGTTCGTGTCGAGCATAAACGGGTTGGCGGGTCAAGCGGGTTGACCCGAACCCAACTCACCAACCCGTTTTGACAACCCTAGTTGTGAATGGGCTGCATGCACCAATGCCTTTTTTTGGTCCCTTTTGGTAGATCTAACGATGCTCTATCCTTGCTCATTTGGCTCCCTTCTTGTGGAACACTTTTGCTGCAAAGAAAATTTTAGATTCAGATTTGGACCACACAAAATACTACCTTCTTATTATTTGTCTCAAAATCCATAATGGCCGCTGATTATCTGATTGTACATTTTTTTCTTAATTTTTACAATTTTTTCTGCAATTGGTCTAAAACTAAGAATCTATCGGGTGTTTTCTATACTAACAAATATCGTCATGCCCCGTTATCACTAACACTACTAACAACTTTCTCATTTAGTCATTCCATCTTGAGAATCCTCTCAAAGGCTATGAAATGAATTGCGGCAATGAATCTTGTTATTTTTTGGCCATTATTTTGGTTATATGTAATTTTCTTCTTTTATTTTACTATTGTAGTTTTATTTTCACTCATCTATAAGGAAAGAAAAAAAAAAAAAAAAAACTACACACACAACGTTGGCTTTCTTAAGGCAAACATAGGAAAAAAAAAAAAAAACCTGGGACTATTTTGTCAGCTGTCCAGTCCACTTGCATCTGTGGCGTCCAACGTCAGCATCTCTGTGGGTCCCACTATCGACGGTGCAGATATTTCTGAGCACGTCAAGATATTTCCGCTCTGTTGGATCCTAAAAGCGTATTAAAACTTATCCGATTCGCATTTTGCCGCCTTTAGGCAACGGTTTTGTGCACGGCAGTCTGCAAATATCAGATCCTATAGAGATTTATTTTTTTCTAAAAGGGTAATTCAATTATAAAATTATTAAAATTTTAATCAAACTTTGACAACTCAATACACCCCTCCTTGATTTCTTATTTTATTTTATTTTATTTTTATTTTGACACAAACCAACAGGTTCATCTAGATACTCTGCATAAGCAAGAGTATTCTGTATAATACTATATAAAAATCAGGATATTTCAATTTTTTTTTTTTTTTAAAAAATACATAAACTTAGTTATTATCTTTAAATAATTAATTAAAATTTTCAAACTGTTCATAAAAAGAAATTAAAATTTTAAATATTTATTAAAGAGAGTTATTTAAAATATATTGTG
>FXXK01000159.1:983873-1033987 GCA_900184695.1 Betula pendula
CCCTTATTTTTATTACAGCATACATGCTGTAGAAAATTCTACAACATGTAATCCAAATTCTAATTAATAAGTATAGTTTACAATTTATTTTGTATTTTTTTTTTTAAAAAAAAAAAGCTTCAACGTGACGTCAAGACCACAATCCGTAATCTGTCTCTCTCTGTGTTGTCTTTAAAAACTCAAACCCCGAGGGAGAGGCCTGGTAAAGCGGGAACAAACTCCACCACCGTCTCTCTCGCTCTCGCCGCTTCACTCTCTCGCTAATTCACTCACTCAACCACTCTCCGGCCGTCCAGCGACTCCTATAAATACTCTAAGATCCTCTCCTTTCGCTCCCTATTAATACTCCACCACTTAAAAAACCAAAAGAGAGAAAATACAAACAAAGAATTTCAATCGGAGAAAGAGAGAGAATAGGTTGAGCAAAATCGGTTAGATCGGAGATTCTTCAATTCCTTGTCTGAATCAATAACACGAAAAGAAAAATCGGTTTCTCTCTCTCTCTCTCTCTCTCTCTCTCTTTCACCTTTTGGATCGTTTTTGTGCTCTGTTTGGTTACAAATCTTAGAAGTTTACCTCTGTTTGGTTGTGAATTCGGTGTTTAAGGGGAACAGAAAAGCGTATAACGGTTAATTATCATCGTCGAAAAAACGTTGCATTTTTGTGTTAATAATCTGCCTAATCGATCCTGTTTGGTCACAAGATCTGGTTTTTCATCTGGCTGTGGAATTCGGTTAGAAATGGAGCAGAAAAACGTATGGTTATCGGCGTTGGGTGTGGGGGTGGGAGTGGGATTGGGGCTCGGGTTGGCTTCGGGTCAGACTGTGAGCAACTGGACTGGAGCCGGTTCGGTTTCTAACGCCGTTACTCTGGAGAGGATGGAGCAGGAGATGCTCCGGCAGATAGTTGACGGCAGAGAAAGCAAGGTCACCTTCGACCAGTTTCCTTACTACCTCAGGTGACTCTAATATTCCTCCTTATTTCCCATTCTATCTGTTTCCATTTTCGTTTTTTATTTTAAAATAAAAAATAAAAAATGGATTTGCATGATAAAAGTGTTTGTAGTGGTTAATTCAAGTAATTAGTTTACGAAAAAAGTAGAAAAAAAAAATAGCGTTATTTTGCACATAGATATTCATCTATGGATTTCAATTAATCTTCTAATTGAATTCGGAAACGAGTCTTAAGTGTTATTTAAATTTGATCGTAGCGATGGAAATAAATTGATGCACAAATTATATGCAAATGCTAGTATTACGCTAAGGTATAAAGAAGAAAATATTATGGATGTTTTTCTACGTTCTTCTAGTGCATTTTGAGACCTTGCGTGTCATTCCGGGAAATCATAGAGTACATCTTTTTCGAAATATTTGCAAATGAAATATTGTTAGGATTTCAGTGACTTTACAGGATGTGTAAAAAGGAGTATAATAATGGGCCCTGTAGGGATTTTCTGGGGCATACTTGTATTACAATTTTGTAGCGTTGTTTACTGTTAAATCTGATCGAGAACCTGACGGTCACGTGCAGCGCCGGTTTCTTTGTCTTCGAATTGAATTTCTTTTAAGTCTTCCTGCTATGCTTTTGTTCCATATATTTATTCTTCTGTTGTCTGGGCTTTGGAACCTGGATAGTTTACCTTCCCGAGATACTAATTGCTCTACTGTCAAAATGGTGTGGTAGCAAGGAATTGTTCTATTTTTAGAAGTTATTGTTGTGTTCTCTACCGTCCTCTAGGTCCGTCTTATAAGTTTATAACTATTGAGATTTTTTTTTTTTTTTTTACTTTGTATTTATTCCTAACTTAATTAACCAGTTGTTGTGAACCTAGATATAAAAATGGGATAAAGAGCTTTTAGAGGACCTCACCTCCAACACAAAGTTACTTAATAGTTCTTAATACCAATTTATTCAAAGACAACTTTAAATAGAGATTCGATTGTAACACTTGACTCTTATTGCAATTACTCGAGGACTTCTGTTGTTAGTTGGACACGAAGACTTGAGTATTACTGAGACATCCTACAAGACTTGTTTCATTGGAAAAGAAATACAAATCCTACTAAGACTTGAAAACTCAACATAGAAACTTAATCAAATACAACCCTCACTTGAGACATCTAAAGAAGATGTTCTCTCATTATAGCAATTCCTACTACAACTAAAAAACTTGAAAAGAACCAACTAAACCCAATTAAAACACCACTCCCAGATATCTGAGAGTTAGGCAGAGAAATATTGGACTTTTATTCCTAAGTATTAGAGGATTGTAACACTCTTTTTCCATTAAAAATGTCCTTGTCCTCGAGGGCGGATTCTAGAAAGCGAGAAGTGACTTGGGTTCAAATTTGGGTTCTAAGCATTTCAAACACTTCTGGGGGTGGGATATCTTTCAACAAGCGTCCTCCTTGCAGTAAGCTTTGCTTTGGTCGCTCTCCATGCTCGATAATACTTCAACACGCAATTGTTGTGGTAAAAAATGATGGTGCTACTGCGGTAAAGTGGTTCTGTTTGGATTGGGTGGGTTTTGGGTGCTTGGATTCCAAGCAGTGGCAAAATTTGGTTTTAGTGGTAGGTTGTGGTTAGAATTGGTTGGTGTTTTTGGTTGTGATAGGTGTGGAGATGACACTGTTGGTTGCCTCTGGCATCAGTTGATCCAACAGTATGCTGTAAAGGTACATTATGGCTCAATGTTGAATTTGGATTTGCATTATTACTGTTCTGTTTCGGTGGAGATGTAGATGTGGTTAGATGTGCCTCTATCAGTTGATCAAATCGGGTGTTTATGGCAGCCAATAACTCTCGTATCTCATGCATCTCCGAATCAAATTTTGCCACAAAACGTTCAGTTCAAGCTTTACCTCCAAACGATCAAGCCTTTGAGCGGAATTGAAAAATGGTGAAGCCATTGCTGGCTCTGATACCAAGTTGTTACAAACCTAGATATAAAAATGGGATAAAGAGGTTTTAGAGGACCTCACCTTCAACACAAGGTTGCTTAATAATTATTCTGTCAATTTATTCAAAGAAACCTTTAAATAGAGATACAATTGTAACACTTGATTCCTACTATAACTACTCAAGGACTTCTATTCCTAGTTGGACACGAAGACTTGAGTATTATTGAGACATCCTACAAGACATTCTCTTATTGGAAAAGAAATACAAATCATGCTAAAGACTCGAAGGCTCAACATAGAAACTTAATCAAATACAACTTACTCTGAGACATCTAAAGAAGATGTTCTCTTATCATAGCAATTCCTACTACAATTAAAACTCTTGAAAGGACCCAAGTTACCCAACTAAACCCAACTAAAACACCACTCCCAGATATCTTAGAGTTAGGCAGCGAATATTGAACTTCAACCCAACTAAACCCAACTAAAACACTACTCCCAGATATCTGAGAGTTAGGCAGCGAATATTGAACTTCTAGTCATAAGTAGTAGAGGATTGTAACACCAGTTAAGCCCATAATTCTTTTAGGAATAGAATTCTCTCTATTTGTTTATTATAAGCTTGATCTCAGTTAAAGTATCTCACGTTTTAATAATGATTAGATGGTTGGAGTTTTGGATCTTTTTGTACGTTTTTTGGAGCATGCATTACTGTTTGATCTTATGATCAAATAACTGTGATATTAGGTAAGTCATAAGGAAGGGAAAGGATTCTTCTCCCTCAAACTAAGGGTAGTCTTCCTTTTTTTATATTAAAGTGAGTAACATGATGGATGTATAACATGGCATATCAGGATCTTATTTAAAATCCTTATCATTATTGTTAAACAAGTGGTTTAGATTTGTCACGTCAACATTAACTTATACACTGAGATGTAACAGTTGATACCAACCACCTGATCTTGGTTTCCCAACCTCGGTATCGCTTTAGTACATATAATCAGTGTTTTAAAAATTAATTAGAATGGTAAATATAAGATGCATCAAGTACTTCTCTTTGCTTGGGCCCATTATCTAATCATAACATGACCCTACTAAAGTGATTGCTAAGTTTACTATTATCATGTAATCTTGTATGGTTATAATAAAAGTGAAAGTATTATAAGAGCATCAGTTACATGTAGGCAAGTGTTTGAACTGAAGAAGCTTCACAATGTTGTCTGTGTCCTTACTGGATGAAAACATAAATTCTTGATGCTGGAATACACTTGCTTACTGTTATGACTAGCGTCCTTTAATAAATTATGCAAAGTCTTGTCCTTATTTGGCCAATTGCAATGACAGTGAGCAGACACGGGTCTTGCTAACAAGTGCTGCCTACGTCAATTTGAAGCATGCTGATGTTTCTAAGTACATACGAAATCTTTCTCCTGCAAGTCGGGCTATTTTGCTCTCGGGACCTGCAGGTTGGTTATCTGGACTATAAAATTTCCCTGATCTTGCTTGAAAATATGATGCATTTAAAATTTTCAGACAACCAGTAATCATGGTCTTTTTTTTTTTTTTTGAAGAGCTTTACCAACAAATGCTTGCCAAGGCTTTAGCCCATTTCTTTAAAGCAAAGTTACTACTGTTAGATGTAACTGACTTTTCCCTGAAGGTGAGTATCTAAGGTTGCGGTTGTGTTTGAATTTAACTTTTATACAAATAGTTCTAATGGTTGGGTTTATACAGATTCAGAGCAAATATGGTAGTGCCAACAAAGAATCTGTAAGATTTCCCTAATTGATTCTGAGTGTGATCTTGTGTGGTGTATGAATTGTGTTAAGTTCTCAATACTGTCATGATCCTCAATGATTAAACTTTTTGACAATTTGTTCTGATATGATTTGCGTATACGACTTAAACATTTGACTTCCTTGTCTTTATTTTCTTCAATTGGTGATCTTGGTTTGTAGTCTTTTAAAAGATCTACTTCAGAGTCAACACTGGAGCGCATGTCTGGCTTATTTGGATCATTTTCAATCCTTCCACAGAGGGAGGAACCTACAGGTATAATGAAAAAGAGTGTTTCTTTTTATTCTGGTGAACCAAGGGTGGTGAATGCTTTCTTATCATTTGGTTCTATACAACCATTGTTATGTAGAATTAGTTCAAAAAAAAAAAAAATCTACTCCCTAGCCCCCGAAAAAGATTACATAGCCTTTTTAAGTTAAAACCCAAGCTAGCCCTCCCAAAAACTCCAAAAAAATTATATTAAAAAGGCCTCTCACAACATAATTCTTGAAATAAAAAGGTTTATGGATTTTTTAAGCCCAAACCTAAAAGCTCTTAAGCTAGCCTCCAAAATTTCCAACAAAAAAAATACAAAATCTTTATGATGGCCCAGCCTCCTAAAAAAAAAATTATATAGAATGACCTCTCAAAACATGACATGACTTGTTTTTACATTTTTTTTGCTTGCCCATATTGTTCTTCAAAGCTTCCTTCATTTGGCAATTTGGCGCCCATTTTTTTCAATTTTCTCTCTTTGTGATCCCACCTTCTTCCTTTTCTTTCTTTCTTTTCTCTACAACCAAAGAATTCGAAAGCCTTAAAAATATATATTTCATTGGACTAAAGCCTGGAGCAAAGAATTCAATAAATTCTCTTCCTCGTCCCCCTTCTCTTAGCTAATCTCATTGTATCGTGTTATTTTGGTCGAGTTATAGATAGAGTTAACTACTTTAGTTGTTAGCGTACGACTGCTAGGTCCCCATATAGGCCTGCCCACATTGACTGACAATATAAAACTTGCTAAATTGTTAGGCTGCCTAGGTGCTTTATTATTTGGGAGTAAGCATATAATTAAGTGAAAGCAAATACTAAGCCCCGTTCATGATGTTGATTTTTTTTTTTTTCCTAAGCATATATTTTTAATTGTTGATTTAGTGGTTTTTATGTTTTTTCTTTCTATCTTTTTTTTTTTTTTCTGGTTACTTATTTCAGTTTTTTTTTTTTAAAAAAAAAAATACAAACAAAGAGTTCGTTACTTATTCAATTTTTCGTCTAAGAAAAAAATCTGACATCTAAGTAAGTTCATATTTTTTTTTCTTAACGTGTGCACAGATTTCTGTCAATTTACTGAAAGAATAAGTTGTATATCAATTGCATGAGATAGAACAATTTATGGGGAAAAAATATAATATTATTTTCTTAATTTGTCCCTTTCCCTAGAGAGAAAAATCCTAGCTCCACCACTGTGTGGGGCGCACATTGGTACAATTTCTGCAATCACATCACAATACCATACTTCCCTTGAGAAGTTTTGGGTTCCACGCATGAAAAATGATTGTTTAATAGTGTTAATTGTGTTTTCTGCAAACATGCAGAACTGATATAACTGCAAAATCTGATAAGTTTAGTGCTAGGATATATGTGTTACAATATTTAGGTAGTCTATAACATGTATATTGATATTATCGTACTTGACTGGGGTAGTGATATATATATTGATATTATCGTACTTGACTTGAGTAGTGATTTATATATATTCTATGATTCTCATCTTATGTTGTAGCTCTGACCATGAAGTTTATTATCAGGCACATTAAGGAGGCAAAGCAGTGGGGTGGATATCAGATTAAGGTATTCTAGGGTAGATGTTCTTATTGATGACAAAGTTCCCTCTTTTTGTATTTCTTTGTATTTTTAATTATTATCTTGTTCACTACTTGCAGGACAGAAGGTTCTTCTCATCCTCCTAAACTTCGTAGGAATGCCTCTGCTGCAGCTAATATCAGCAACCTCACTTCGCAAAGCACTCCTGCAAATCCAGGTTTTCTGAACAAAGATTTACTTATTAAAGATTCCTGATCATTATGTGGTTGGTTATACAAGAAAGTGAAAGGAACAATCTAGTTTGTCATTTATGAAACAAACATTGTATTGAACTATTGATGCAATGCACTAATAAAAAGTCATGTTCTATGATGCATACTTTAATCCTTGAACATGCAATGTTTAACAACTTTGTGCACTGGAGACACCACTCCTTTTGGCCCCCCCTCCCCCCCAAAAAAAAGAAAAAAAACTAAAAAAAATCTATTAAGGTATTGTTGTAAATTCTTCTGCTTTCTTCACTTTGGCAGCAAACTTGCCATGACCCATGGCCCATGTGTTATGCGGTTGGTTGAGGCTTCTTGTAAATGCATTTCCTTAAAATAACTACTTAATTAAGAAAATGCAATTATTATTAAGTAGGTATTATAAGGAGGCTTCTTGTAAATGCATTTACTTATGTGGTAGAGAGGCTTGTTGAAAAGGTAGATGTTTATAATCATGTAAAAATTTACATTGTTACATTACTGCTTGTGAGTGTGTGGTTCGACGAAGTAGATTAGGACTTAAATTTAGTGCTGGAATTATTTTTGTAGGACCAGACTATACTAATTATTTTGTCGGAATATTTTGGAGTTTATAGTTCTTTACTTTCTCTTCATTCTTTTGGTTGTGCATCTGTAATATCTTGCAACAATATCGATGATAACTGTCTTGCAAATTATTTAGTTATTTATATTGAGAAAGAAATTGTTGAAAAGTTTAACACATGATAAATGATTTCTATTCTCTAAAACATTGTTGGGTCCATTGCGATAGGAAATTTGTGAATTTTTTGTATATACCTAGATCCAAATTGACAATATATACTTTTGTCTATTCCTCTTAGTTCCAAGGTAACTTTAATATATAAAAAATGTCATTTGAAACTTTTTCTTTCATATAATATTTTGAACTTTATTTCTAGTAGTATTATTTTATAATCCTGCCACTCCAAGAGAATAATCCTGGCTCCGCCACTATGAAGGAACTCTTTGATGGTGATTCAAACACGTCATCTGGTATGTTTGTGTAAGGGATACCGATGACATGCTCTTGAGCTTTCATGTAACTGATAAAGATTGATGCACTACATGATCCCTGATATTTATGTATAAGATATTAATTAGTATGGATTTAAGTGGGAATGTTCTTTACCTTGTCTTTTCTCTGTCAATTATGCTCATCTTTTAAAATAATTATGAACTTTGAGTTGATCAAATTTAGATGGCGAGCTGTTGAAGATACACGTTGTTTTTTTTATAATTGGTTCTTATGCTTTCTGCTTCTTTTGACTTCTTTGCCTTCTTTTCTTCTTTAATTTTCTAGCTCCTCTCAAGCGCTCAAGCAGCTGGTCCTTTGATGAGAAGCTTCTTATACAGTCTCTCTACAAGGTACTGTCTTTTTGTTGTGAATTCCAGCAGCAAGTCATGGGCCATTAGCTACCATGTACTTGCCCATGATTATTTAGTTAGGCTGTAGGTTTGAATCCCACTCATTACTTCATGAAGATATTGATAGGTGGAAATCCATGTTGAATTCTTTTGCAGGTTTTGGTTTTTGTGTCAAAAACCAGTCCCATTGTGCTATATCTTAGGGATGTTGAAAACTTATTGTTTAGATCGCAAAGGACATATAACTTGTTCCAGAAAATGTTGAAGAAACTGTCTGGATCAGTGCTGATCCTTGGTTCACGAATTGTGAATCCTGACAATGACTATGGAGATGTGGATGAGAGGGTTAATGCTCTCTTCCCTTACAATATTGAGATCAGGCCTCCAGAAGATGAATCCCATCTTGTCAGCTGGAAGTCTCAACTGGAGGATGATCTGAAGATGATCCAGGTTCAGGATAACAAAAACCACATCATGGAAGTACTTTCAGCAAATGATCTTGATTGTGAAGATCTGGATACAATCTGTATGACAGACACAGTGGTTCTCAGTAACTATATAGAAGAGATTGTGGTATCAGCAATTTCTTATCATTTGATGAATAAAAAGGATCCTGAATACAGGAATGGAAAACTTGTTATATCATCTGATAGGTAAGATTTGCATTTCTAATGGTGTCCCAATGATTTAGGCTCTATTTACTTACACATTGTTGCTCTGGAACAGTTTGTCCCATGGATTGAGCATCTTCCACGAAGGGAAATCCAGTGGCAAAGATACGTTAAAGTTGGAAGCACAAGCTGAAACATCTAAGGTCTGTTTGACTTTATGTTTATATGTGAAGTTGAGAATAACAGACGTGGTATAAAACCAAACTAACCAGTATGATCTGTTTCTGCCTCTTTTCCTCTAATTACAGAATGCAGCAGGTAAAGAGGCCGTAGGCATGAAGCCAGAAACAAAGGCTGAAAGCACTGGTCCTGAACACAAAAGTGAAGTAGCATCAGCTTCAGTTCCAAAGACGGATGGCAATAATTCAGTTCCATCTTCAAAAGCTCCAGTAAGGATTTTCTTTTCTTTTTTAACATTTTTTTCTTTGCTCCGCTTTTTGTTTTTTTTTTATATACTAGTGGGGACAGCACGTGCGTTGCACGTGCTTGGTTCTCGGTGTTATATATATATCATTATAATTGTTTATATCATGATTTTAATAACATATATTTATTATATTATATTATAGAGTATATTCAATATCTAGATTATACTAAAAAAAAATTAAAGATAATTAATTTAGATAATAAACATATGTCGTTACTTCAAATCAATAGGTCATTGAAAATAAGATAAGATTATAGGAACATAAGATTATAATTTTAGCAAATGTTTTTTCATTATAACGCATCATGGACCTTAAAAAACTATGAAATTTAAAGTAAACCAAGTTGCCATGAATAACAAAACTTTATAAACATGCACGTATGGATTATCACCATAACATATTTATTTTTAAATTTCTCTTTCAATAGGTCCTAATAACCTGAATGTAGAGTCATCTACCACATATAAGTCATCCAATAATTCTATTCACTCAATAACATCATCTTACAAAGATAAAGTTAAACAACATCATCTTACAAAGATAAAGTTAAACATTAAGATAAAAGATAACATTGAGTTGTATTGAATTTCATTCTCTTCGTATTTAATTTTATTCTCTTCGTATTTATCTGTATTAATAAGGTGTACACATATGTCTTTCGTTTTCTTTTAATATATTATATTTACTCAATTTATAGTTTAACTTTACTTGTTTAAAAAATTCAATATATACTTATTCAATAATCTAGATATTTTCTGGCATGGAATGTTGCATTCTTAAATTGTTTTTTTTTAAAAAAAAAAAAATGTTAACGTGACGCAAACAATTATTACAACAGACTGGGTATAACATTGATTTGCAATTCAAACAAATTCTCAAACAAGAGAAAAAAAAAAAATTGCATCTCAATTACTCATGAACTCTACATGTAGCCACTCATATGATTTTCTTCAACCCATAATCAATTTCACTGAGAAGAAGAAAAATATCAAAGAGGGGTGTTCGTATTTATTCTCCATAGAGAAATTTATCACCATAGCACAAAATGTATTTGACAAATAAATTTAAAACACGTAGAACTTACTTGGGATTGAAGTTTTATGAGCAGTACTTGTGAATTCCAATGAAGAAGAAAAAACAAATTAACCATATCAGTTATTCCCTGTAATTTGAGGCCACCTAACAAACTTGTTTCAAATCTGTTAAAACCAAATACAAGAAGATAGGTTACAGGATTCTTCAAAATTTCCTAAAGTTTATGACTAAATTTTCAAACAAGAGGGAAAAAAAAAATTGCATCTCANAGAACTTACTTGGGATTGAAGTTTTATGAGCAGTACTTGTGAATTCCAATGAAGAAGAAAAAACAAATTAACCATATCAGTTATTCCCTGTAATTTGAGGCCACCTAACAAACTTGTTTCAAATCTGTTAAAACCAAATACAAGAAGATAGGTTACAGGATTCTTCAAAATTTCCTAAAGTTTATGACTAAATTTTCAAACAAGAGGGAAAAAAAAAATTGCATCTCAATCACTCATGAACTCTACACGTAGCCACTCATATGATTTTCTTCAACTCATAATCAATTTCACAGAGAAGAAGAAAAATATCAAAGAGGGGTGTTTGTATTTATTTTCCATGGAGAAACTTATCAGACAAATAAATTTAAAACACGTAGAACTTACTTGAGATTGAAGTTTTATAAGCAGTACTTGTGAATTACAATGAAGAAGAAAATAGAGATGTTTGTTTTTGTTTATAGCTTTTGAAGAAAATAACTGAATATATGGTTAGTTTTTGTTCATAACTCTTGAAGAAGATAATTGAATGTACGGTTATCTAGATTTTTAACCGATGGCTTTTTAAATATAAGAGTAAATTATGAAAGACAAAAATAACCCTGTTTGATTTAACAATGAAGAAGAAAGAAAAAGGGTAAAAGCGTAAAACTACATTATCAAATAAAATGCACTATTTACGAGACATTCACACTTTTTGTATACCTTTAGGTAAGGATATATATATATAGATATTGTGGTTGATTTATAGAAAACCTAAGCACCTGTGCATGTGTACACATATCAGACTCTCTCTATTAAACCCCAAATACTTGTTTTAAAAACAAAAGGTATTCGGAGAATACCTTTTGTTGTATAACAGTAATCAATTTTACATAGTTTCCATAAAGTCACCAGTTTCTTTAGTGTATAATTTTCTGGGAATATTTATGTTGAAGATTTTCTGAATATCACTTCCTAACAGGAACCTGACAATGAATTTGAGAAACGCATTAGACCAGAGGTTATACCAGCAAATGAGATTGATGTAAGCTTTGCTGATATTGGTGCCTTAGACGATATCAAAGAGTCCCTTCAGGAACTAGTAATGCTCCCTCTACGAAGACCAGACCTATTCACCGGAGGCCTTCTAAAACCTTGCAGGGGAATATTGCTATTTGGTCCCCCTGGCACTGGGAAGACAATGATGGCGAAGGCCATTGCCAAGGAGGCCGGAGCAAGCTTCATAAATGTATCCATGTCTACCATCACTTCTAAATGGTTTGGTGAAGATGAGAAGAATGTTAGAGCTTTATTCACACTGGCAGCCAAGGTCTCTCCCACTATTATATTTGTAGATGAGGTTGATAGCATGCTTGGGCAGCGGACTAGAGTTGGAGAGCATGAAGCCATGCGGAAGATAAAGAATGAGTTCATGATTCACTGGGATGGGCTCTTGACAAAACCAGGTGAGCGCATTCTTGTTCTTGCTGCAACAAACAGGCCATTTGACCTTGATGAAGCAATTATTAGGCGCTTTGAACGGAGGTACTTCTACATTCTTGGTGACTTTTAGTTTTGTCATTAGACTCATTACCTGGCAATATCAAGCCACAGATTTGCATTACCATTCTAAGTTTTGTCATTAGACTCATTACCTAGCAATATCAAACCACATATTTGCATTACAATTCTAAGAGCCTAATTGAAATTGCATTAGGAAGCTTAAAAAAAACTTTTAGTACTTAAAAAGATGGTTTGTTTGGTAAAAAACTCCAAAGTACTTCTTTGACTTTTTTACTCTGAAAATGACCGAAACGCACTTTTTGAAAAAGCTTAAAAATGCTGCTTTTTCTAAAAAGCTATTTTTAACTTTAAAAGCTCTATTTCTTAATGCAATCCCAAATATACTCTAAATTTGCTTTAAGAATGCAATTTAATATGGAGACTGCAATGTTACAGTTATGTGAGAACAATCTCATTACTTATTGAATATAGTGGGCTCATTTGTTAAGACCTTTTCATGTGTTTTTTGTTTTTATTTGAAGATGGTGATGGTGGAAATACATTCCGTGCTTGTAAAAACAGAAATCTAAGAGCACACGTCTTTGTTAACATTTTCATTTTTTTACTTTAATTTGACACAAGTCTTTTTGCTCAGCTTTCAAGAGTCTTCTCAGCATGTTTTTAAAACATATGTTTATGTTGATGCCTCGGGAAAAAAAAAAAAGAAAAAAGAAAAATAAAGGAAGTGGGAGCCATGTTTTTCATTGGGTAGCTGCAAACCTAGGTTTACGTTGATGCCTTGGGAAAAAAAGAAAGAAAGTGGGGAGCCGTATATTTCATTGAGTAGTTGCAGACCTAGGTTTTGAAGTGTTGAAAGTTAGAGAACACTAAAAAATGGAATTCAAATTAAGAAACAAAAAATTGCCGTGAAAAAGTGTTAACAAACTATCGTTCTGTGTCATTTTTGTAGCATAATGTTACTGTTATTGGCATGAAAACCAAGAGGAAAATCTCCACATTTGATTTCCCAATGAAGTAGTACTATCAAGCCACTTAAACAATACTTCAACTTATCTTCATAAGACTTTTGTGGAGAACATGGACCCAACAGAAATATACTAACGAATCTACAATTTCTTTGAGAATCATTTCTGCCTAAAGTGATGTCTACTTTGATGAACAGAATTATGGTGGGATTGCCATCCGTGGAGAATAGGGAAATGATATTGAGAACTCTCTTGGCAAAGGAAAACGTAGAAGAAGGACTAGACTTTAAGAAGCTAGCAACTATTACAGAAGGATATACAGGAAGTGATCTGAAGGTTTGTATTTGATAAAAGCTTTGATTTTTATTTTTGTGTGTAATTAGGTGTTGTTAACTAGGTATAACTGTTTGAAACAGAACTTGTGTACGACAGCTGCTTATCGGCCAGTTAGAGAGCTAATACAGCAAGAGAGACTAAAGGATTTGGTAAGTGTAGGATCCATTTTAAGTCTACTAACTAAATGATTCATAGAGTAATTTCAATGTAGATTCTACTTTTGAACTCTTCTTTGCAGGAGAAAAAGCAGAGAGCTGCAGAAGGGAAAGAAGACCAATCTAAGAAATTAGGAGGTGATTCAGACACACAAGAACATCAGGAGGAAAGAGTAATTACCCTTAGGCCATTGAATATGGAAGACTTGAAGCAGGCAAAGAATCAGGTAAAATCACTCTCCCTTCCTCCCTCCCTCCCTACTGTAAAAAGAATGATAAGGTGAAGCGTAGAACAACAAAGGTGGAAGTAAAGACTACATTTTATCTTATTTTTATATGATATATGAAATGGGAGATAAACTATACAGCCAGGGTTTGAACTCAAGACCTCTGCTCTGATACCATGTCAAGATTATGATTTGCACGAAAAGAGAGGCTCAGAATATCTGTAGCCTTCTCACTATTTTATTATATATATTAGTTCGTAAATCCATACCAGCAATCGATGATGCTTTAATGATAGGCCCTTGTTCTGTTTGGGCTAAGCAATTCCTTTTTTGGTTCTTGGCCTCATGAAGCTTCTTGGTTATAAGAGAGAACAATATATAGACACATGAAGGGGAACACATCCCATAAAACAAGATCATGAATCAACTACAGTTGGGCAAGAGTCAGCGTGAATCACTGATTGAGAGGCTGCTGTTGGGCATCAAGTCAGGATCTAACACCTCCCTTCCCACTCTCTCTCTCTCACAGCTATGTGTGTGTCTGGAGTGTGTCATGTTCTAGTTGCTACATCCTAGTTTAAGAACTTGAACTGCCCAATAGCAGTAGGACTAAGCATATATATCACCACATTCACTTATTTTCTGAGGTCCACTTTGGTTTATCTTCCCCTGGGGTCCTTGCTATTGATTTTGTTAGCTATATAGCCCTGAATTTGATATGGTCCTGGATTATAGATTTAGATTTAATGTTTATGCTGAGGAGTAGGATTGAGATTGATTTTATATATGTCCTAGCCAATTGAAGATTTTGTGATCTATACCATCTGCTGTTTGGAATGAAGGTTGCTTCAAGCTTTGCCGCTGAAGGATCTGTAATGGGTGAGTTGAAGCAGTGGAACGAGTTGTATGGGGAAGGGGGTTCGAGGAAGAAGCAGCAGTTATCTTATTTCTTATGATCGGAAGCGTGCCGGAAGACTGATCGTTACTAGTGCAAGCGAGCACCGTTCGCTTTTTTGGCCAAATCTTTTTCCTTGGACCAGAAAGTTCCTCTCATTGGTGAAGAGGGAGTTGAAGCAATCAACAAAAAGTTGGGAGACAAAACAAAATGCAGAAGCTTGTCCAGTCTACCAAGCCCTAATTACTGCAGGTAATTGCAAATATTGTACAATGCTTCAGATGAATCTGGTTTAGGTTTTGCTGCTTTGATTCTGAGAATAATAACAGCAGCCACTTATATCGATTCTTGTGGCTGTTTAAGCAGTGTTGTTAGGAAATAGCTTTCTTAGTCCTCAGAGGTTGAGAGAACCATAAAGAAAAAGCATTAGGAGATACTTTTTCTATGTTGTGGACTTGGATGGGATTTGAGTGTGCAAAGTAATAACGATTCCCATTAATGTATTGTGTGTATTATATTATTTGTTATGACAATCAAATGAGGGAAAAGGGTTTCCAAAGATGCCAAAAAACTGACCTGCTATGTGTGGAAGGGTGCTTTGCACGGGTTTGAGGTTTACCCGACATGAGTGTGTACACGAAATGGCTTTGTCTTGGAAGACATCATCAGAAGAAAAGAACAAAAAAATGATGTCTTTCTTAGTTCATAGTTTGTCATATGTTATATTAAAATACTATTAAACATCATTGTGGAATGGAATTTTGTTTTCAAATGGTGTAACATGTGAATAGAATTTTGGCATTTTGGCATTACCGCAACGCTCCTTTCGCGCTTTATCTTCCATAATCAATGGTTTTTTAAGGTTTTGCTCTGTTCAGAGATTTATAAATTGAATAATGCTATATCTACTACTTTTTTGTAGCAGTATGTGATTGAAAGCATGTTAGCTACTAAAACAAAATTTTAGCACCCTTGACATATGTCAACATGTTTTAAAAGAATTCTTACATATTTGTGCTAGTACATGCTTTTAAAAAAAAAAGCAAATGCGGGAGACGGGTTAAAAGGAAACAAAATTCAAGAGGGGTAGACTTCTCAACAGAAATAGATTGTTTGAAAATAAAATAAATAAAAATTACGAAATGGGCCAAAAAAAAAAAAAAAAAGGTCTAATTCTCTATATCTTGGACAAAAAGTTAAAAAATGAGTCGTATGATAAAATTTCTGTAGCGGGCCAAGAACTAGTACATGCTTTTTTATTCGTTTTAGATCTGTCTTTTGTTTTTTTTCTTGATATAGAAGACGGTCTGTTACGGCCTTCCGCTTGTTTCATTCAAACGAACAGACCTTCCGCTTGTTTCATTCAAACGAGTCTTTCTATTTTCTTTTGGTCTTTTTCTTTTTCTTTTCAGAAGGAGATAGAAAGTGGTGGATTTAACAAAGGCAACAATAGGCGTCCAGTGAATAAAAAAATTATGTGAATCTGACGTGAAGGACACTTGGACCTTTAAAAAAATAGTCACATAACTTGTAAAAATCTTCCACGTTTGAAAGAATACCGTCGCCCAAGAAAAAAGAAAATGGTAGAAAATAACGAAAACTAATCTTCCACGTTTGAAAGAATACCGTCGGCCAAGAAAAAAAGAACGTAGTAGAAAAGAACGAAAACTACGTCCAATCTATCAACTTCTATATCTTGAAAATTTCTCTTTCACCCGTGGAAGTATTAAATCTTTTCAATTTGACCCCGGAATCTACAAGAAAACACTTTTAAAAGCTCCAATGTGACCCGAAAATATTCTATTTAAATCAGAGCTAAATTTACATGCGCACTTCCAAACCATGTATGGATATTGAGTTGTTTTACAGTTTTTACTGTTACTGGACCTAATAATTCACATAATATTTACCAAGTTAGCTTCTTAACAATTAAATTAATCAAACACCACTGCATAAAAAAAAAAATTAAAAAGATATAAATCCGTTTGAAAATAAAAATATATGCATGTAGGATGAAGTGGTTGGTTGTTATCTGTTGCAATAATGAATCACTGATTTAATTGAATAATTAAATAAAATAGATTGATATTTCTCTTTGTCGGCCTGCGTTGCTATCTGTTACAATAATAAATCATTGGTTGAATTGAATATCTAAATAAAATATATAGATCTTTTCTCTTTTGTCTCTCGAATCTTCTCAATTGAAAGATTCTCCTATCTGGATAATACACATGCCATCTCAATTGAAAGATCCCCACCTTTTTTTCTTTTCTTTTTTCAAAGCCGAGATCCCCTATCTGGATAATACATATTCCAAATGTTTTGTTCCGAAGCAAAGATATCCCCAACCAAGAATTAATGTTGACAGGTTATTCCAATCCTTGAAGAACAAGTCGGTCTCCCCAAATGTGGTTAAAAAAATTGGAAAAATCATATTTAGGGTGCGTTTGGATAAGCGATTTCGTAGACAATAAGTGCGATTTTAAACTAAATCGTAAAAACTGAATTATTTGGGAACTGCGATTTTAAAAAATTGCGATTTGAAAATGCAGAAAATCTGCGATTTCAAATCGCAGGTAAGGAGGTGCTTTTTTGAAAACGCAGAATTTTAAAACGCAAAACTACGATTTTAAATGCCAAATTGCAATTTTGCCAAACTCTAAACTGCGTTTTCAAAAATCACGTTTTCAAATCGCACTTTTTAAAATCGTTATTTTTAAAATCGCACTTTTTAAAATCGCAATCCCAAACAGGCCCTTAGTCCATTAAATTTTTATATAATTTAAATTTTGTTCTTAAATTTTTAATTAATTTTTAATTTTAAAAGTATAGTCTTTAAGTTTTGCCCAAATTTTAAAAAAATCATTCTATCACTTTTTCATCAAAATAAATTATTTATCATAAATCACTTGTGTCTAAATTCATATTCCCAACGTTCATATCAACACTTAATATCAATATTATATCATTAAGTACCAATTTATCCATTAAAAAAAAAAACCGAACTTTAAAAATAAAAATTTTTTTTGTTATCTTAATTTTTTAGATTTGTAGCATTAAAAGAATAATCATTAACTTTGTCGTTGATATAGACCTTAACGTGTCAAATGAGACACGTGACAAATAAAAAATCGTTAATTTTAACGGTAAAATAATAGAAAGACCAATTCAAAACTTGAGTAAAACTTAAAAATCTTATTCTTAAAATTAAAAACCTAAGGACTAAACTTAAGAATTAAATATAATTTTTCCCTAAAAAAAATACCATATGAAGCGAACGCATTTTTTCATAATTAATATGCAATATATAAAAGTAACATATCACAAGGTCACTGACAGCACATAGACCCATTTTAAACGGAGTCATATATATAGCAAAAACAAGTACTAAAAAAGCCCATATTAATCCACGTTGTGAGTGAATGAACCCGAAGACCCTAGAACAATACAAAGAAAACAGGGTTCTAGACAATCGTCGATAAAAATTCACACCAGCTTCACAAAACATCTGTCAGCTATAATTGAAATGGCCATGAAGTCTGCCACTCTAATCCTTCTTCCTATCCTTCAATGGCCCCCTAGGAATCTTGCTCAGAACCTTTGCATCAAAAACTACGTACTGCTTCTTGATCTCACCATGTGCCTTCTCAGCAAATAAGTCCACATGATCCTCATACTTCTCATAGAGCACGGGCAACGTGAGTAGCAAAACAAATGCTGCAATAAAATCAAGAAACTTGTGTTAAGAGCTTATCTATTCATGTTTTAACTAATGCATGCATATATATCAACCCCATTAGATTACCTATGTAGAACAAGGTCAAGAAGTTGCACCAGTTCCCCACAACAGACAAAGTCCACAAGCCAGCAATTACCTAATTCGTCACACCATTCCCAAATAGAGGGTCAACATAAACCATAAATAAGAAAACATAGCTCAAAACTACAATACAAACAAAGATTGCAGTTTATGGAGCTCAAAACCCATAATACTTGAATAAACTAAGAAAAATGCTATTTAGTAAATTATTATAAGATTATCATATTACAGGGAAGACATGATAGTAAAAATTCTTCCTTAATTTTTCTTTTAACAAGCCCTTGCTAATCATCTAAAGGTTGATTGTCACTGTCACACCATTCCAGTTATATGAGAGTCATATAACAGTTTACTAAATAGCATTATTCATAAAACAGTCATCATGGAGATGTACATGGAACTTTTTAGTCACTCTTAAGTTCTCCAAGAGATATGAGCTGCAATGGAACCTATCAACAGCAAATGTACATCAGATACAGATATGAACATACAGATAGGAATTTCTTCAACTCTCTCCCCGATGCAATTTCACGCAAAACAGCAAAAGCACGATTGATCTCTATCCTCAGTGCAGCAGCAATCTGTACGACTGGTTCCTGGGGGATATGAAATTCTGGAATTCGTGGTGGACGCCTAAATGATCAATCGGAAGTAAGCACAAACTGAACAAAAGGGGGAAATTTGAAACAATCAAACAACTGCAACCACAACAGCCTTACTTGTTGATGAAGGTGGATGCATTGGACCACAAGAACAGACCCGCAAGAGCCAGAATCAAGATGTGGCAAACCAGAGTCAGCAAATGGTATTCAAGCAATTCAAATAGAACCCATAAAACAGTTGCGCCAACGAGCACTCCTCCTGATACCTTCTTGTTCCTCCACAAGAAAACATCGGCAGCTGTCGCATAAAAAGATCGATCAAATCAACATCGTCGATCCTTAAATTGGTATTTTCATATTTCCAGTAAGAACTAGTTTTGGTAATCATAGTTTAAACTAAAGCTTCAACGATGATTATTCATAAAATACTATTGAAAAAGTTTATGAACCTTAAAAAGGGTTTGCAAAGCTAAAACAAGGGAAGCTTCTGAGAGAACCAATCACATCAACAACATTTGAAAGCCAATCTAACTTTCAACAACATAGATTGATCAATACCACAAGCTCCACTCCGAAACAAAACCAGATCTAGATCCAAAATGATCGCATCAAAATCTCAAAAGGAAATCTCAGCAACTAACAACAACAATAGATGCGGAACTGATCGCAATCGCCACCAAAAAGCATAAATTAGTGCAAAATTTTCAAAAAATTCTCTATAACGTACCATTTGCTTATTAGCCAAAAATTGCTAATAACGACAGATTCGGATCTCATATTACTACTAGTACTAAACTTTCTCAGCAAACCAAACAGATCGCAAAATATGTACAAATCAAAACGAAATTGAAAAAAAATAATAAAAAAACCCAGAAAATACATTTGAAGCAAATTCAACCAAATATCTTCACAACAAAACAAATCAAAACAAACAAAAAATCATTATTCAAGGACAATTCCGATTCCATTTCCCCAATAAATAAAATAAAAAATTAATTTAACCTACGTTTGCCACCCCCGAGAACCTGGTGCACGGGCTTTTCCCTCCCAAAGAGCCTGGAATTCTTGGACTGCACCGGTGAGGGAGAAGAGGCGCTCTTCTTCTCATCCTCAGACTCTGACGACGACGACGATGACGACGCATCACCGTGGCCGTGGATCTTCTCCGCTATCTTCTCCGACAAAGGCTCCGCCTTTGGCTCGTCGTGCTTATACTCCTCCGCCATAGCTTTTCTCTCACCGAAACCCTAACCGACGATCCAAAAACCTTAACGCTGTCGTTTCGAAACGTCTCGAAACTGGAAGAAACTCTCCCACTCTCTCTGTGCGGGGCTCTAAATAGTGACCGAGAGAACTTGTGATTGATTAAATCTGGACTGTCGAATAGTGTGGATCCCAAAACGAAGAGCAGGTTAGCTAATGTTTATAGGACCGAGGGTAACAGCCGTTTGATTTGACGTCTTCACGATGGGTACGCGTGTCGAGAGGAGGATTAGCGGTGGGTTTGAAATCGCAGAGCGGATAAGAGGAAGGTCGCATTGTGTGATAGTTAAGGCAAGTGTAAAATGACATAATACGACGCTTGATCTTCCGACACGTGGAACACTTGGGCCCCATAAAAGCCTTCGCTCGTAAGGAAATAAGAAAGTTAAGTACATTTACTTTCTATAACTACTATTATTTTTGCAGTATTTTTTTGGGGGGCGGTGGGTTCCAATATTTTCCTTTGGACAAAAATACCTTCTACAAAATAAAATAAAAAAGACATTACAAAAATAATGGTAATTAAAAAGGGATAAATATAGTTTCCCCTGCAATTTTAATTGCTCAAAGAATACACGAACTCAATATTACCACTTTTTTTATAAAAAAAATAAAAAAAAATAAATAATAAAAAAAAAACTTAATACTAGGGAATAGGGACTCTATGAGATGACAATCTAGGAGCGTTTCATTAATAATTTAATAAAGAAAAAGACTTGTGCATCTTCTAGAGGTTTTTATAGGGGTCTTTCTAAAATTTTTTTAAATTTTTTTAATCAAATTGGGACCCACCTCTTAATGAAAGGTGAGCCCCAATTTAATTAAAAGAATAAAAAAAAATTCTAGAAAAATCCCTAGAGAGACCTTTAGAAGGTACTCTAGCAAACCCTTTTAATAAAAGCTTATGAATCATGATTTTCTAAAATTTTTAGGTTTATTAAGTAACTTTTTGAATTTTAATTATTTTTTTAAATTATATGGTTAGAATTTTATCAGATAAACATTTATCATCTTTATGAATCCAATACTTCTTGTATTTTTTTTTTTTTGTGTTTTGAAAAATAAATAATTATTAATATTGAGAAAGTCTTAAATCTTAATTATTTAATTTAAAAAAATAAACAATAGCCGACCAGCAAAAATGCAACTTTAGCAATAACAAAACAAAATTCAACAACTCAACCCTATACTTTTTATAGTGGCAGCCGTCAAAACAAATTAAATTTTAAATATATTATATATATATATTATAAAAATATCTTACAATTTTTCGAGAAACTTCAAAATCACCTAACATTTTAATAAAAATCCAAGAGAATGTCATCGTCAAACGTCAACTACTAATTAATAAAATCATGTAAAAATGATCGGGCACCATTAGACTACGAATGAAGATCTTGAATTAGTAAAATTCGGGTACCCACAAAGAGATGGTTATAGGGATATAAATTTTGATTAAAATGCACTCAAAAAATGGGCTTGCAAGTAGAGGTGACTAACAGCTTATATATACATAATTAAGATTATATTTACTACCATACACCACAGCTAACGTTTATAACAACCTACTCTATCGATACTAATCCGATAATAGACATTTTCTTTTGACGCTCTACTCATCAACTCATTTATCAATATTTTAATGACTTAATACTATTTAAATAATATTTAAACATTTTAATTTAATTTATAAGTTATCCCTTCTGAGACTCAACCATAAAGCCGCACAAATTACCAATAATGTCCCACACAAACTACCAAACATTTTAATGACTTAATACTATGTAAATAATATTTGTGTGTGACAATGTCCCACACAAACTACCAAATAAATGACAATGTCCTTCTAAGGACGAAAATACCCTTAATAAAATAAAAAAAAATAATTTCTTAAAAAAAAAAACTAAAATACAATTTAAAAAAAAAAAAAAAAAAAAAAAAAACTCTACAATCATAAGGCTAAAAAAAACTAAAGCAAAATAAAAAAAAAACGAAAAAAAAAAAAAAAAATTTAAAAAAAAAAAACACTACAAACCAATTGAACAAATTCAAGAATAAAAAAAAAATTATAAACATTTTCGTTTAAAAAAATTATTATTATTATTATTTTCGAATTCATAAGGTTAGAAAAAACTTCAAAAAAAAAAAAAACTAGCAATTGTTTTTTATATAAAAAAAATAAACACTCCAACCCAATTAGTCAAATTCAAAATTTTAAAAAAATTATAAAGATTTCAATTTAAAAAGTTACTTTTTAAAAAATAAAATTAAAAAAGAGTATTTAGTCTTATTGAAAAATCTGTAGAGTTATTTTTGTTTTTTTATTGCCATTGTGGGAGACATTATCATTTGTTTAGTAGTTTTGATGGGACATTGTTATAATTGAAAGTTTAGAAAGACATTATTAATTATATGGTAGTTTGAAGGAAGTATATGGACTTTTTCTTTTATTATTCTACACTAAATTTTGCTGCAATAATACAATATGGACCGTCATGTCAGTTGCTTCCAGAGTGTGAACTGGGTCCCGCTTCATTAACTTGAAGGCAATAACCCAGTTTCAGAACCACACAATCAAAGGAGAAAAACTAAAAAGAAAAAGAATAGCTCAAACATATATATATATATATGAGTGGGAAGTCTAGGAATATGATCAGGAAAGAGATTAAATGGCTGAGATGAGTGTGTTCTTTTATTGTAACATAATACCATTGGCAATTGAAACTCTATGTAATCATAAAAAGTTTACAATTCAAATGGACTAACAAATATTTTATATTAGAAAAAAAATTTCAGTCAAATTGAGTTAGAATAATTTTCTTCAATTCAATTAATTAAACTAATATATGTCAAAAATGCATATGATGTTCTGCTAAAAATGCATATGATGTTGTGTTAAGGTTATTTACATTTTATATTACTAATGTAGTTAAAGCTCATAATTTATAATAGCTTTTTTCTTATGACTTGTTATTAATGGTTTATCAAAAATTTACACTTTAAAAAAAATAATAATAATAAAAAATAAAAAAAAAAAAATTTAAGACTAGACACTTGTCAATTCAACAGATTAAGTAGAAAAATCTTCCAACCTAACTGGGAGAAAAACGTTGTTCTTTTATTGCACTCATCCACAGAGCTTTATCAACCACCTCCTAAAACTAGTATTATTCTTTTATCACTGCAACACAGTGTTCATGTGAGAGACATGGTTTTGACTAATTGATAGTGATTAGTGAGACCTACAAAAAAAAAATGAAAAGAAAAAAGAAAAAAGATAGTGATTAGTGAGAATGCTTCCTAATTCAAAGACACAGGCACCACACTTTAACAGCCTGTGCTAATCACCCCACTGTAACAGCCTAAAAGCCTGTGAGGATAGCCCCATCCATCACTGTAGGCTTCCTAATCATGCACATGCAAACACCAAAAAGCATCCATTCTGTGAATTCCAAGATCCAGAAGAGGGTTCTTCTCATGGGCCAGCAAAGAGAAAAAATTTCCGAAAGTTCTAAACATTAACCAACAAAACAGACCTAAATTCAAAAGCAGATTCAGAAACTTGGGCATGATCTAGATGGACCTACATTCCATTTCTGTGAGAGAAAGCACTAGTCAAAAAGCATACACATGCGTATGAAAACAACCCCACAAGATTTACACATTAGCTCATAGCCAGATAAAAGTCGGCAACAAAAAGCACAAAGCAGCTACGTTAACCCCTTAAATTTTGAGATCTGTGCAAACTTAACATAAAAGGCAGATATAAGTATAGTAAATGCAGTTGAAAGAATTAACTAATGCTGAATTATTCTGTAAATTGATGTCAGCTAATTGAATTAAAGAATATGCAGAAAGTAAACCTGAACACACAGAAAGTGAAGGAAGAACTTACCAACTTTGTGTTCTCGGAAACAAAAGGATGGGAAATTAATTATTAAATTGGGATTCAGAAGTATTGATATGATAACGAAGCAAAGTATAAGCCTAGAAGAGGAGGGAGGGGTTGAATTTATGTACAGTAACAATATCATACACTTGGGGAATTCATTTGCCCTTTGTATCCACAGTTTGCTCCTATGCAGCAAATCATGAGATCAAGTCACCTCCTAACCTTTTCACCTTACACCTTACCTTAGTATTTGCCTCAACTGGAAGGAGGTAGGAAAGGAAAGAGAAGGTTGGGGAGAGAAGTTAGGAGAAGAAGAGGAATGATGGGAAAAATTAACAGATGAAGGTTGAGGCTAAATAGCTGATTTTCTCTATCGAATGAAATGGATATGTATAACTTTTGATCACATTTAGTTGGCATGTCAATTTTTGCTACTCAACCACCATGACAATGCCAAGCTAGAAAGCTTGACTGATGGAAGTGGCCAGTGGTTTCTTAGAAGTGAAGCACAAGAAAAGCAAAATATTAGAATTTGCCTTATGACTTAAAATAGATAAAATCGCTTTCTGTTTTGTTGTAAAAGCAGCTTAAGGTGTACAACACTGGAATCTGGCAAGTGGCAACTATAGACCATCTTATTGATCTAGGATCAAGTGGTTCAAAGGGTTTAGACAGTACTAAGGATTGGAATATGAAAAAATGAATGGATAAGATGCTGAATATGCAATAGCCAAGGAAGAATTAATTTAATTATCATAACCAGTAAATGCCAACTACCATTTTTATAACTATAGTTTCTGCCCTTCGACCTGAAATTAAGACTTGCCAATCATTCATCCTTGGAAAGCAGAGGAAGTCAAAAACTGCATCATGAGAGAAAAATGGAAAACTAGTAGTCCCAAATGTCAGTGCAGCAGGTGAATGAGTACGGGTAAACATGCCCGTTCCCTTTACTCAATTCTTAGATTTGTGTTAAGGGCCTAACCATTGATCCAAAAGCCCTAAAAGGATTATAACATTCTACCAAGTTTCAAAATTCGACATTTACGGCGGTCCACTCTATTGACACTTATGGAAGCTCTTTTTCTTTTGGCAACTCCACTCACTTACTAGTATTTAATGATTTAACACGATTCTCATACATTATACAAAGACATTTTAGTTCAGCCTATAGGTTGCCTCCTCTATAACTCGAACCCATGACAGTTAAGGCCGTAACCATTTATCAAAAGTCCTAGGACTATTGAATATTAATTTGATTAAACAATTAACCTTTAGTATCGTAATAATTTGAATGCCAATAAAGTTGTATTGTGTCCCATTCCCACATCATTCCATGTACTAATTTTTCCAGATCTTCAACTGGAGATCTGTAATTTGTCTGATTCCTATCATGTACAACCTTTTATGTCATAAGGTTCTTATATATGGGAGATGAAGATATATAGAACTCCAATAAAGACATTCTCAAGAAAAGTACAAAGTGGTTGTAAAAACTAGAAATACTTGCCGTTGTATTCCAGACAAGAGAGCTACATTTGATATTGACATTTTTTTACCTCACAAGGCTAAGATATGATGCAACACAACAATCAAAGGTCTGCAGCAGCTTTCATGGCCATATTGCAGAAAGACTTTTACCCTAATGAATAGCAGGACAAAGATATTTCTACATTAAACATATCCCTCTTCTTCAATGGGGGGCGTAGCCCTTTTGGGACAAAAACATTGTAAATTCTTGTTTTGTTTTGTGGTGCATATCAAATAATCCAAACATTTCATGCACAAACATTGATATGATAGCCTTTTAATGGCCAAAAAATTTGCCCCTCACGCATAAGAATTAACACTATATGTGTGAATAGACAAAAAAAAATTCTATCATGCAGTTTCTTTTGGTGTTTCTTCTTCTTCTATAGGAAAAACTTCACTTACTATTCCTTATCTTTTATCACTCTTACAATCATACTCTTAAACTTTAAAAAGTATCAATTTAAAACTACTATCTTTCAAAAGTTTGCAATGCCAACCCTCTCATCCAAATTCAGCGTTAAATCTCCAAAATACCCATATTTTTTTTTTTTTTTTTTTAATCATTAAATCAAGGTAATTTTATAAACATCTTAAGAGTATTTTAGAAATTTTAAAGCTAAATTTGATCTAAAATGTTTACATTGCAAATTTTTAAAATATGGTAACACTAAATTGATACTTTTAGGGTGGTAAGTAAAGTTTTCCATTTCCTATAATTAAAACAAAACGTACATAAAATCATCAGCTATGAATTAGAAAGAAAATGAGTAAACCTATAAGAATACTGCAATACTGG
Organism: Betula pendula; assembly: GCA_900184695.1. NCBI lineage: Eukaryota > Viridiplantae > Streptophyta > Magnoliopsida > Fagales > Betulaceae > Betula > Betula pendula. The sequence continues at coordinate 1,010,416 of FXXK01000159.1, forward strand.
GCAAAAACTGAAGAAAAAAAAAACAAGAAAACAAAGTGCTGTAAAGAGAGAAAGAAATGTGGTGGAATATTAGCAGTAAGATTACCTTATTGGAGCTCAAAGAGAAGCAGAAATGGCAATCACGCGAAGCATAGGCCATAGAGAGCCTCTTCTAATTTAAGACTTGTGCATTTGCTTCAACGACTAGAACAAGACGATGATGAAAGTTTCTTTACGTTGTTTTATTGACCACTTTAACCTTGTTGTATCATCTCAACTTCAAGGCCTTTGAGGTGTCTTTTTTTCATTTAAGACGTCCATTTCAGTCATTCAACTTAAGGCGGCCATTACCTGTGGTTTGGTTTGTGAAGAACATTTCCACGAATATGCGGTGGGTACCATGGTCTGCGCCTTGATATTCTTTTTTTTTTTTCCTTTTTTTTTTTTTTGTATTGAAAGGCCTTAATATTATTTTAGGAAAAAAAAAATTCTTCACAGGTCCTGAAATTACTCTCTAAAATTTAAATTTTGTTGATTTATTTCCTGGGGTTTTAATTCTAAATTTTGTTGTTTTATTTTCTGAGGTTTTAATTTTTATTAAATAGATATTCTCTTTCCTCAAATTTTTAACAGTGCTATCGTATCATGCTTAATCACAAGGTCATACATGTCTTTTCTAATAAAAAAAAATATTAAAAGAAAATTAAAAAATATAAATATAAGAATTTTTTTTAAAAAAAAAAAAGGTGATCGAACTACCTCCTTTGAAAAATTGGGTTGGTTTGGCCTCTGGCTAATCTAAGGATTATAGTTTTTGGGTTTTATTTAATTTTTTTTATTTCTAATTTTAATTTTAATTTTAATTTTATATTGAATTTTTTATTAAAAAGGACATGCATAGCCTTTTAATTAGTATGATATGACAACAACGTTAAAAATTTAACAAAAGAAACAAAAAATTATTTAATAACAATTGGAACTAATTGAAACTTTAAGGAGTAATTTGACAAAATTGAAACCTTGAACGTATTTGACCAAAAAAAAAAAAAAACCTCATATTCTCATAAACCTATGAACTTTTTTTTTTTTTCGTATATTTTGTATGTATTGAAATTCTGATAGGCCTGGGTCGACCCGGATTATATAGAAAAGGCCTGGACCCGAGACTGCTATAAACAGGTGAGCTAATGAAGATATTGCGTTGTAGTGGATGCTACTAAAGAGACTCGGGTCTTGTGGGACATTTAATAAGAAGCTAATAAGTAAGGAAATGGGCTTTTTCCAGTTGAGGCTTGATGAAATTGGGCCCCCACGTCGCCTAAGATTTCAGCCCACTTCTCTTTAATTCCATGTGACACATCACACATTGGTTGGTGATGGTTGTTGAGCCGGACCCATTTGAGATTTAGAAGTCGTACCGTCCTTTTTTTGGGTCCCTAAAGATAAGTCTCATTTATGAAGGCGAATTACTTCATAATTGTCTCTTTCAATGGCATGTAATTCCGACAGATCTATATTTTAGAGGGATAAAGGATCTTCTCAATTTCAAATCAAATAATTAGTATTTATTTTAGACAAGGTATCCAATCCTTTATAAGTGAAGGGTGTTTTTATCGAAAAAAAAAAAAAAATTGAAATGACAAAAAATACTCCTCACTTATAAGGGACTAGGTATCCAAAGAGGATCCAGTTCCATTTATTTTATGGTTAAATTTAAAGTTAATACACTTAACAGTATATATGATGCTGTATTATTTAAATTTTTTAATGGATGTGTCAATATTAACATTATATATACTGTTAAATGTATCAACTTTAAATCCTAACTATTAAATTGATACTATTTATTTAATTTAAAATTGAGAGGATCAATGGTGGTGTAGGGTCTACCAACCTGCACTTTAAGCTGTTCGTAAGTAATTCATGTCACTCTCATGTTTCTATTGTGTCAATTTAAAACTGATGTAGTTTTTATAATCACCATTGGATCAAAATTTAATATGGACTATCACAAATCTAATAGTAATTTTAAAAGTTACATTAATTTTGAAGAACACAACGAAAACATGAAATGACATGTATCATTACTTATTCAGAACAAATGAATCTCGCAGCTTCTCTCTTTAAGGAATTGTCCAAGTTGTGTACAATTTGAGTAGCTCAATTGTAAGGGATTTTGATTCCTTACTTATACGAGTTTGTGGCAATTAATTATTATGGACAAAGTTTTTTTTAAAATTAGATTAAAAAAAAAAATTAATCCAATCTATTAAATTGATATTTATGTTTTAAAAAATATATGAGAATTGTATACTCAATTTGATAGGGTCAATTGAAAAAATTTGCTTCGACCCAACTTTTATATATATATGTCGAATGATTGATGGCACCCAAAAAGCTTCATCTTCACCCTTTTCCTTAAATTGTAGCTCCAAGAACAATATAAAAAAATAAAAATAAATAAATTAAAGAAAAAAAGGATTGAGAGCAGCTAATGAGTTTGCTTGAGGGAAAAGATGGAGACAAAATGAATATGGCTCACACACACTCATCAAAAATGAAAATATTAATGTGGGTGACCAATAACTCACAAGTAGAGGAGGGGGGGTAGGGGCCAGAAGAGCAACCACCTTATCGAAAGTACGAAAAAGAATCATAGAGCCGCAGCGCCGAACAATATCACGATATCATTGGAGTTGTCAACAACAAAAAGATCAAAAACAGAGGAAAAGAAAAAGAATGATGGGCCACTCTTGAAAAAAAGAAAAGAAAAAAAAAGGTGAGTGCCATAAAATATGACAAAGTTTGTGATGGATCGCCATGATTATGTGGGGCTTATATCAAACTTGTAATATTTGTATTTGTCTAAGCAAAGACAAAGAGTTCCGGATCATGAGATCTTCCTTATTATCACCAGAAAGGGATCTATTTGTCACTTTGAGAGTGTGCCATTAATAATGTCCACTATATTTGAGCATTCCACGTCACTAATGGGCAAAAAAAAGAGATAAACTATTTTATGAGATAGAGATTGTTTTGTTACGTCTAACGATGTATACGATATGTCAACATGTAAAAAATATAATTTAAACCATGAAATAATTTATTTCAATTTTACTTGAAATAAAAAAAAAATAAAATAATAAAAAAATAAAATAATCTCAACCAGTCATCTCGTGTTTTTGATGTTGCACCCCCATAAACCTCATCAATTTAGATGCAAAAATGGAGAAATGGAACCAACAATGAATGAATGATATAGTCATGGCAGGTACCTAACGTTTAATGGAAGGCATAGATTTTTTTCACATAGGGCATAGATTATTTGCCCCTCCACGTTCAATGTCTTGATGCACTGACCAACTAAATAATATAGCGAGGAGAGGCAATGTTAAAACATTAAAATGCAGTTTGGCTTGGGACCATACCAGTTTATGTAAGAATTGGGTCGGATAATGTTGGAACACATGTTTCATATCAGGACATAAGGATACGCGTCTCAATTTCAATTAGGGGTGGACAAAACCCGCATGTACCCACAATATCCGCCTCGCCCTGCAAATCAAAGATCTTTTGTATTTTTTTCGGGTACGAGTTATTTTCCTGGATACCTGTCCTGATCAGGTCAGGTCGGCTAGTAGGTATTAAACTTTATAATTTTCGGGTCAAGACCCAACTAAACATAGGGGGTATAAATCCATCTTTTTTCAGCAAAAAAACCCTAATTCTTAGCCTCCAGGTTATTTCCCAAGGTCTCTGATTCTCTCTCGACTCCTCTTCCCATCTCTCCCATGCGGCCGTGCCCAAGCCATCCGGCCCGTTTAGTGGTCACACCCTTTTGCAGGCATGTTGTCCCATGACCCAGCTCTACTACTGATCCAACTCTGCCTCTTTTTGGTTTCGTTTTCTAGTTTCTGATTCAACTTCAAGCTCGAATTTGCACCAGTCTTGTTTGGTTTAGGGATCTAGGGTTCTTTTTCTGGCTTTGGTTTTGGGTTGGTACCGATATGTTGTTTGATCAAGTAATACCCGACCCACACCAACCCAGCCCCGCCCTATCATACTCGATACCCGTCGGTTACTATTTAGTAACTTTGGGTATCGTGTAGCCGGTTGCAAAACTCGACGACCTTGTGTTGATATCGGATATCCGTGATACTCGACCCGATCCGACCCCTAATTTCAACGAGTCTAATACGTACAAACACAAACCAAAATCTTAAAATATATAGTCTATTAGATTTATTTAATATAAATAAATACAATAATTATTTAAGATATTTCAAATAATTATGAATTATATTTTATTTAAGGATTTGGAGGTTACAAAATAGATTTAAAGATTTGGTGGTTACAAAAAAGATTAAATATGTTTTTTTTTTTTTTTTTTTTTTTTGATGTGATGAATCTGCCAAATTCCATTAATAATAAATCAGGAGCATAAAGCTCTTACAATAGAAGCTTAAATCACAGATTCAACATAGCACAAACGCTATGAAATTACACAGCCATAGACTGGACAAAAGCATCTAACAATTAAAGAACTGTCTATGACTACAACCACAACTAACCCAAGAACAACTCCAGAAAAGGAGCAGATCTGTTCAGCAGACTAGATTTAAGGTTAGATCGGGACATGATTAGCCCGAAACGCACTCCTTTATTCCAGGTCGTGAGAGTGATTAAATATGTTATTTAAGGTTTTGTAGTTACAAAGAAATTAATATGTTATTAACGTGTCTATTAAGTTGGATTTGGTGGTTATAAATTTGGAACCATTAGTTCAATGGTCTAATATAACTATAAATATGACCCTTTGGTCATATGTAAAGTAATACAAGCATATAGTTTTTTTTCTTGTTTCCTAAGAATTTTTTTTGTGCTATATATAATTTATNTACTACAATGACAGCTTTTGATAATTTTTACTATAATTTCCTTTGGCCCCACTTCCACTTCTCACATAGGTAAGTTTTGATGATTTTTACTACATTATCAAAGTTATATGTCAGTAAAAAATTATATATAGCACAAAAGAAATTTGTAAGAAACAAGAAAGAAACTATATGCTTGTGTTACTTTACATATAACCAAAAGGTCATATTTATAGTTATAATAGACCCTTGAACTAATGGTCTCAAATTTATAATCACCAAATCCAACTTAATAGACACCTTAATAGCATATTGATTTCTTTTGTAACCACAAAACCTTAAATAACATATTTAATCTCTTTTGTAACCACAAAATCTTTAAATCTCTTTTTATAACCTCCAAATCTTTAAATAAAAGATAATCCATAATAATTTGAAATATCCACAATAATTAGTTTATTTATATTAAATAAATCTAACATAGCCATCAACGAGGATGAAGATTTTCAGCAATTTTGCTGTTTTGATTGCTAGTAATTCGGGCAATAATTGGGAGAAAGCCTCTATAGGAACCACATGTTCGGGTAAGTAACTGGACAACTTAAAATGTATTTGAATAATTGAGTCCCATATGGATTATCTCACTAGCAATTTGAGCAACATATTGCTAGAAATCTTAATAAAAAATAAATAAATAAAGATTTATCACAAAAAATCAACGAGAAAACGAATTGAAATAACCATTTTTAACAAGATAAATGTTTTTTGAACAATATTTGCATTTTATTGATAGAGATCAAAATCAAACAGAAGCAAATTGCTCCCTGATTACAATACCATAGATACAAGGTGGGACCTCTTCAATCCATACCCTATCTATGACACTCTTAATAGCCTCTCGAGCTAGTGTATGAGCAGCAGAGTTTGCATCTCTCTTCACATGGTGAATTTGCCAAGTTCTCAAGTGATGCAAACCATCTATAATATGACCAAACTTGCTCCAACGTTGATTGTTCGTCTTGACCGCATTAACAATTTGTAGAGCATCACCTTCCAAGAAAATGTCAAAGAAACTCATGTCCCTACTAAACTCCACAGCATAAAAACCTGCCAATGCTTCAGCTACAACAGGTGCAACCATCAAATCTCTTGTGAAGCTACGTGCAGCCAAGACTAGACCCTCATGATCTCTTACTATAATCCCAAACCCTATACGCCCGTGATCCTTATCAACTGCAGCATCCCAATTAATTTTATAAATACCTGGATGTCAACTTGGATAGAGGACCGTAGAACAATATCTTGAGTGTTAGCCTTTTGAAAAGCTTCGAGGGAATTGAAGCCATCCCGGAATACATGGGTCGGATGAATGAAATCCCCTCCATGCACTACGGAATTTCTTCGAAACCAAATCTTTTGAGCCACCACAACCAAAATCTCTAGTTTTGCTTTCATTATTTTACACATCTCTTATCCATCTCCATTCAAGAGATGTGCAAATCCATAATTAAATTTATAAGAGCCACATGTACATCATACAGATTCAATGAAAAATTTGAAAAAAAGATAAACAAACAATGTGTAAAAGAATGACATTAAACGCATCTTTTTATTCTGCAAGGTCCTAAAAAATGAAAGGAAGTGATGTACGTCCTTTGACATATTTAGTCGCTACAGTTGCAATGACTCATCCAAAATACTAACAAATAATAGGAAAAAGTACACAAACTCTCATGCAATTTGTAATATTTTTTTCAAACTTTTAAATGAAGTAATGTTCCTCGAACTACCAAAAAATTGCTATGCATCCCTTTTGTCTAGTAAAAAGACAAAAAATGTCTCTAAACGTTTTTCAAAAAAAAAAAAATCCCTATAAATTCAAGAAAAAAAAAAACAAAATAAAACAAGATGAGACCCACTATTTTTTTTTGAATATTTTTATTCTCTATTAAGGGTATTTTTGTCATTTTTAAGAACGGATAAATACATTACAATTTTTTAATAATTTGTGAGGACATGCTTCATTTGATTGTTTGAGATATATATTGCAAATTGTCTGATAATTTGAGAAATGTATTTGTACTTTTCTCTCAATAAAAATAACTCGAACAACAATAAAAAAAAAAAAATTAGAATAATAGAAAATAAAGTAAAAAATTTATTAGATTCAAGAAAAGCAAAGGAGGTGCATCGTATTATATAAGCTTAGTTGCAACCTAGACCGCACTAGAGCTGAAGTTGTGGCACCCTTTCTAACTTTGAGGGCTTTGACTGACTTTTGAAACTTGAAAGTTGAAAGAGTAGTACCCTTTCCAAAGCTTGGGAGTTGGGGGATGCCTACCCCGGACCCCTTCCCACTTTTGTACATCCCTGCACAAGGAAGCCTTAACTTTATATTTAAAATGCATTTTCCCAATATCTTTTTTGTCAGACCAAAATATATATAAATACATCCCACCTTTTACATGTTTTAAGTAACGTATTAGTGTTCTTTTTTCTTTTTCTTTTTTTCTTTTTGAAAAAAAAAAAGGTGACATAGTGTTCTTTTGTTTTCCTGTCCAACATCTTTCTCCAATTGGATTGGTTTGAATTTGGATTTCATGATGTTTTTTTTTTTTTTTATCTCCTAATTAAAAAAGGCAAGTGGTGAGATCAATTGTGATTATTCTATCTAAACGTGATCATAATAATATTTACTCGCTGGAAGCCATATAGAAGAGGTCTAAACGATAGGAATCATAGGCGCTCTTTCAATTCTAACTAATTTATTATCCGACTCAGCCTTATCAGGGCATATGCAGGACCCAAGATGACCAATACTAATTAGTAGGAGTGAAGATTCTCATTTCGAAAGTCGAACTCTCATCCTAGTAAATGCCCAATCATTTTAGAGATTTCTTTGAAACTACTGAACCACTACTTTAAGATAGAGAGATTGCGAATGATTGGGATCCACAGTCATTGTTTGCTCAATTTGCTAGCAAATAATGTAAGAAAGTTTATATAGGATTCACTTGCCTGGATAAGTGGTTGGGAAGTTGCTGTCAATTTTTATCCGATTGCAAAGTCTATTTATTTTGGATAGTCTAAGATGTAGGATTCGTCTCATTAGAGCAGGTGAACCCACACCTAAATTTTTGTGAAATTTCAAGCAGCTAATAATTAATAAAAAGATTCTCATCCTCTCCAACTAGGCCTATGAATAGGCAGTTTCTTGTATGTGGTAGGAAAATTTTACACGATATACAAAAGAGTAATAATAAATGTCAATTTTATGTCCATTTTGTGTCAACCCAAAATTGATATTGTTTTTAAAATTATCATTGGATTTGTGATAAATCATTATTGACTTTTGATTCAATTATGATTTTAAAATCCATCAATTTTATGGTGAATACAAAATAGACATGAGGTTGATATGTATCATTACTCTATACAAAAATTTAATTTAGGTAATATCAGTGCTTACTGACAAAATCTTTGAGCTTTTAAATGGCCAAAACCTAAACCAATTGTTAGCTCATGTTGCATATACAACCAAGTTCCTTAATTGAGGATCCTTAAGAACGAATGGGCAATGAAATTATGAAAGGGATGTACATCAACAAAGCATAAATATGTTGCTTGAAATCTTATAGGTATATTGGCGATAACACTTTTTGATAGGTATATTGGCTTTATTTGATAACATTTTTTTCTTCTTCTTTTTGTTTTGTTTTTTTTTTCTTTACGAAACAAAACATTAACAAACAAATATAAAATATTCAAATTACTTTTATTTTTATTTTACATCAGAATACCTTTTTTTTAAAAAAAAAAAACCTATTAACAAGCATTAATAAACAGAGCCAACGTAGCATTCTCAACCGACTTAGTATTTTAACGATCCACTTTTACTATTCTATTTAAAATATTTTGTCTATATCTATTTTCACAATTCCTAAATAGGAGAGAGAATAAGATTTTTTTTTTTAAAAAAAAAAATTAATTAAATTTTTGCATTGTTGAGCATTATAACAACTAGTCAAATCCTTAGTTTAAATGGCTAGCCAAATGTAGAGCTCTTTTATTTTTGCTTCAGGGCTATTTTGGCGCCTAATGTGAGTACTCTTAATAATAGAAGGTGGTGTAGTGACCCGAGTCCCTTTCATTAAAAAATTGGTGGTTAATAATGTTAAATTATTAATTGTTTCAAAAATTTAAATTAATAAAAAAAATGGTGAATTTTTGAATTTAATAATTTAATTAGTATTATTATATGATGAATTTAATAATTTAATTATTATTTTCACATTATCAAACCCTTTTCCTGAATAAGTAATTGCCCAATAAGTGAAAGGTTGAAACTCAAAAATATAACTTTTATATCATATAAAATTACTAATTTTTTTTGAAAGCTTTAATTAATTTTTAGATTACCGTCTACTCCTCATTTCCCATTTTTACTCAAGACAAGACCAGACAAAAAATAAAAAATAAAAAACAAAAAACGTAACTTCTTGATTCGGGGAAATAACACATGGGCTCACAGGGTACTGGAAGTTAGAGCCATTTAAGGAGTCGAATTGTCACTTTCGTGGGTTGGCCCTTTTTAAGTGCATGCAAAGAGAGTAACATCACGGGTAAGATCAACATATCCGACGGTTGCTATCAGCGCTATCATTCCAACATTAGGGTAGTTTCTGTTCCATCAGTCTTTATTTATCCCCCTCCATGTATCGACGACTATGGACTGTTTCTTCGTTCGAGGAAACACCTCCCAATCCAATGGCTCAGATTACGCCATATTTCCCGTTGAATCCGGTATAGAGGTCAATGCTTCTTTTTTTTTTTTTTTTTTTATTATTATTCATCTAACAAGATCAGACGAGACACGTCCAACAGAACTTTGGGTCCCCCCACCTCTGCATGCGCGCCACGTGACTTTCATTCCAGAATTTAACCCAATTTAGGCTGTCTAGGTTATCGGGAGTTGCTTGCTGGTAAGCAGTCATTTTCGAATGTAAAAGTAATCGGGTAAAAGCGGTGAATTAAAGCGGTGAATCCCGGAGAGCTTTTTACACCCAATTCCAGGCTTCAAAGGTAAAGACTAAAGAGCTCCAACCATTATCTCTCTTCTTCCAGGAAATTTCCTAGACTCGCTATGAGATTCTCATTGACACTATTTATTTATTTTATTTTTTATTGAATCCAGTCACGTATTTCCAAATATAACTGTATTTTCTTTTAACAAGGGGTGAATTTTTGTGAAATAGTTGTTTGGTATATATTATTACTCCAAGGGATATTATTATATCCATATTTATATAGATAACTAATTATCATAAGAACAATACATTGGCTTTCCGATGCTTTCTTTTTATTTAAAATTTTGATAAAATCCACTAAAACCTATATATATTGGCCTATCTATTCTAGATCTAAACTAATATAGTAATTCCAAACATCACATGTACCTTCTCTCGAAGTCTATTATTCTTTGGATCAGCCATTTAAAATAAATAAATAAAAAATTCAAAGATTGATGAACATTTTCAAATTAATATTGAGCAATGTTTCTCCAAATTAATTTCGAGAAGCATTGTAGTCCACCCTAAATTTTTTTTTTTTGTTTCTCTCTCTCTCTTTTTTTTTAATAAAGTTATTTTTCTTTTTTAAATAAAGAAATATTAGAAAAAATTAAATGGTATAGAAAAATAGTAAATAATCGAATTTGAAAAGCTTTTTCTAGATAGAAAAATTAACAAAATTCCCAAACTTTACATAAAAAAGTTGGGGAAGTCGATGCCAGTCCTTTGTCATCTTATACGTACGTACTTGAAGGCTTTCCAACAACTTATTCCTTTGACAAATATAATAATTAAGTTAATAACGAAAGAATCACCCAAAAAACTATAATTATGATTATTAAGTTGAATTTCAGATAATCATTTTTCATGAATGGGTCCAGGCTATCTTTAATAGGGCTGTAATCAAGTTGAGCTGAACTGAGTATTGAAAGTTTAAATTTTGTTCGTTTAATTTTTTTTTGAACACGGGCCGAATTTTAGCTTTTCACTGAACGAGATAATTTATTTAAGTTCTGTTTATTTATTTTTCGAACGAGCTCGAACTTATTCACGAACTACTCAATTAATTTAGTAATTCCATATATAAAGTAAATGTCGTGATTGTTTAATATATTTTTTAATTAATACTAATTATTAGTTATTTAATTATGTTTAAAATTTATTATTTGAGTAATTAGATAAATTAACTCAAATTTTAAATAATTTAGTCACAATTTCATATGTTTATCTTATAATAAATATATACATTCATATACACACATATACATATATATACATACACATAAATTCATTCATATATATACAGAGACGCATATATCAATATATAGACTCATAATTACAATAATTCAACTTATTGATATTACATTATGAAGAACATATATTTTTATTTTTATTTTTTAAATACTTAATGTGTTTTTATTAAAAAATTAAAAATAATAAAAATGAAGTTATACGAGCTTGAATTTTTTGTTCAAACTTTGTTCTTTTAATAAACAAACCGATCCTGAGCCGAGCCCAGCATATTCACGAGTAGCTCTACTCGCTTATAGCCCTAATTTTGAAGTAGTTGCACGAGCTTTGGTTCATATACATAGTTTTTTTTTTTTAAAAAAAAAAATTTTGTGTAAATTATAAACAGAGTTTTGGATTGAACAAACCTATCACAAAACAAAATGCTACAAGCACTTCCAAATATATATTTCTTAACGTGAAAGTAAAAAGGAATAACGACATATTTTGATATTTGTAGTTTGAAGTTTTGATAAATAGTTTCTTGAATTTTAAAAAGCAATTAATCATTATATGAGGTAAAATAAATAAGTAAATAAATTAGTCAATATAGGTGGCCAAACCACTATAAACATTGGGGTGGTTCGGCTATCTCTCAAATTTTATTTATTTTTATTTTTTTGTTACTTGGAGTGGTCAAACAATTCATATTTTAAATGATTAATTACTTTTTAAAACTCAATGAATTATTTGTCAAAATTTCACACCACAAAAACAAAAAATAAATTTATCCCAAATAAAAAATCATATTGAGTTTTAAATGAATCACCGTTAAAAAAACCTATTCACTCTCACTTTTACACTCTAATGGAAAGAGTTTTGGATGGATCACCGTTGGTATACGCTCCCGGACTCCCAAATCTACAGTCTCTAAGGTAATAATAAAAATTACCATTAAATTTTAAATAAATTACTATCAAATTTTTGAATAATTTTTTGTGTCACCTTATTGAGTAGTGCACGCATAATTTTCTCATCCGTAAAAAAAGGAGCAATCGGGTGGGGAGTAAAACAGTAGAAAAGTATTTCAATAAGTCGTACTCGTATTCGTATTCGTATTCGTATTCGTATATCTACGCAATCACTCTCTCTCTCACTTCTCTCTTATTACTCTGACTACCTCTGTCTCTATATCTGACCCGAGGACTGGTCTCACATGACCCTGCAATTACCTCTACGAAACAGACAAACCAAAAAGCAAAAAAACCTTCCCTCTCTCTCTCTGACTCTCTCTCTCTCTGGTAAAAGCTTTACCCTCTCTGTTCACTCTGCCACCCCAAAAATTTCAGTACCTCTACTGCAAACCCCATTATAGCTAAAGCCCGTCGTAAACCTCCTTTTACCTCCCTACCTTTCACTGTTGACTGTTCCCCATTCCCTCCTTTCTCTTCTAAAAAAGCAAGTCGCTCAATCTATTTCCCATTTGTATACTGGCTCTCCCAACCATGGAAGCTTTCAGCTTGCTCAAGTACTGGAGAGGTACCGGTGGTATTAATAGCGCCGGCGTAGGCGGTGCTGTTGGTGGTGGTGGTGGCGGTGGCGGAGACTCCGCGAGAACCACCGGTACCACTACAATCGTTGCCGCGGTGACTCATAATACGGCGGAGACTGACGACGACGACGACGACGACGGGCCGTTCTTCGACTTGGAGTTCGCTGTTCCTGACGAGGAAGACGATGTGGAAGCTACTAGAGATGAAACCCAGAACAGGGAAGAAGAGGGAACCAACTGCGAGAACGAAAGCGAAGAAGATGAAGAGGAAGAAGAAGATGATGATGATGAGAGAGAGTTCAACTTCACGCTTTCCTCTGGGTCCAGCAACGACCGGGCGGATCCGAATCTGTCTTTGTCTCCTTCCGATGATCTGTTCTTCAAGGGGAGGCTCGTGCCGATTGAGCCTTCCTCTCTCGCTTTCAACCCCGCCGAACCCAACTCCAAGCAGCCGCAGTTATTCCCTGTTTCGTTGTTGAAATCAGCCACCAAATTCCGCGTCTCCATGCTCGGCCTCAAGAAATCGAAACCAAACGCAAATGCAGCCGGCCAGAAAACAGAGCCTAATGGGTCCCAAACCGCAACTACAAAAACAGAGCAAAAACCGCAACAACAAGAAACAGAGCAAAAGCAAGAACAGCCACAGAGTAAGTCTTTCACTGTGAAGTTCAAGGTGGAGGAAGTTCCGATCGTGTCCCTGTTCACCAGAGACAGCTCGAGAAGCGCTTCTGGTAACAACAAGGCGCAGAGTAAGCAGACCAACGTGGAAGAGTCGGCCGCTTCCGACGAGAAGCGCTTCTCAAAGGACGTAATGCAAAAGTACTTGAAGAAGGTTAAGCCTCTCTACGTTCGGGTCTCCAGAAGGTACGGCGAGAAGCTGAGGTTTTCGGGGCAGCTAAACCTCGGCGGCGCCGGAGCCAAGGCTGTGCCGCCGGGTTCCACGACGGCCCAGAAGCCGGCGGCTGAGAAGGGCCAAGCTGAATCGGAGGCTTCTGATCAGGGCTTGGCCAACAATGTGAAGATCAGTCAAAAACTGAGAGTGGTCTGCAAGCACTTGGGGAAGAGCCGGTCCGCTTCGTCGGCGGCGGTGGCGGCAGCGCCGACGGGACCTGTTGCGTCGAAAAGGAGAGACGACTCGCTGCTGCAACAACAGGACGGGATCCAGAGCGCCATTCTTCATTGCAAGCGGTCCTTCCATGCCTCAAGAGGTAATATTATCAAATCCCATCGTTTAATTTTTAATTTTTTGTGTTAAACTTCTTTATTAGTCCCTTTAAAACAAAACCCTTCACCCCCACTGAACAAAACCCTTCACCCCCACTGAGTTAAATTCGTTAATTAATTCGCAATTATCGTAATACGTGTTCTTTTTTTTATGTCTTGCTTTGTTTGTACTAGATTCTGAGTCTTCTCTACTTGTCGCGGTCCGTGAGCGATCCCTCGCATGAGAAATAGGGCAAGAAGCAGGTTGGTCTAAGTGGTGAGCTGCTGTCACGATCAGTTCGATCTTTGATGTCAAGAAAATGAGTTAATTATATATATATATTATATTATATATATATATAATATATATATATAAGCTTTGTTCGTTCTTTGTAAATGCTTTTTATAAACCCCAAAAAAGAAGCAAATTAGGTGGAGGAAAAGACGTTGTCTCATGTCTATTGAAAGATGACTGAGTGGTAGAGCAGATGTGTAAAGCTCATTCTTTCCTTTGAAAGTGAAAGTAGAATCAAATCTTTGTATCTATATATAATTTGTAGTAATCAGTAGCAGCACTTACCCCTCTCCTTCCCTCTTTTTCTTCTTATTATCATCAGCCCAATATAATGTTTTTTTTTTTTTTTTTTTGGGGGGTGGGGGGAAGAATGGTATATAATGTGGGTTAATACTACATTGATTGGTGGATGATTTTTGTCATGGGGGGTGTTATTCTGGTCACGGAGACTGAGGGTTAAATGGTGTCTTTAGTGGTCAGAGAAGGTGGAAAAGTGGGGGAGGGGAGTACAGTAAAAAGGATTTTTCTTTATGTTAAAGCAAGAGATATAGGCAGACAGCATAGAAAGGATGAGAGTGGGGGGAGCCGAATCTATTACTCTTTCAATATATATAATTCCTTACTTACAAAATAAAAAACAAATAAATAAATATCTTTTCTCCTTGGAAATCACGAAGTCATTGATGGTGATTCACCTAATTTCCGTGTAGTGAAATAACGTCGTAGATTCAATCTGTCCCTTGTGGCATCTCTTGGTCCCACAAAAGTGTAGTTCCCTCTCCAGCCATTGCCAAGTGTTTATGTCCTTGCACCTTTTTTTTTATTTTGTTTTTGTTTTTGTTTTTAAACACGTCTTTCACATTGTTCGCGGACAGATTCGATCTCTTGGCTGATTTTATTTATTGATTAAAGAAGATTTGAGTGCTTGGAAGTTTGGACTTTGGAATATAATTGCCACCTTGTATGTACAGAATCTCTTATATTCTTTTTTTTTTTAAAAAAATAAAATAAAATAAAAATCTGTTTGAGCTGTGGATTTGCTGTACTATCCTCAAAGACTTTTCTTAAAAATTTGGATATAAATTGATGTGTTACCATCACCATATCTCAGTTAATGGAATGTTGAAACATCAGTTTGATTTTAAAATTTTGGGAAAAATCTTGAGAAACCCATTTCTCTTATAGCAAAAGCCTTTTGTAGTTTCGGCCAATCATCTTTTTTCTATTATTATTTTTTTCTAATTTTCTGCCAATCATCTTACTCCTTATTTTTAATGGCTTTGTGTCATTGTGGGATGGGGATTCATTGCAATCTCCTTGCCCAAAAGGAGGGTCACGGGAATTGTGGTCCTCGGGAGAGAGCATACCAGTCATAGTAAAACGACTAGATCTCATGATTTTAAAATCGGTTGAAGACAATTTTGATTGCGTTGGAAAGCTTATTTAAAGAGTCGCCCAGCATCCGTTTCCCATGAAAAAAAAAGAAAAAGAAAAATGCTTATTTTTTTTATAAAAAATAAGCTTAAATTTATCCAATTTCTCTCTTTTTTTTTTAAGGTTATGAATGGAGATGGAATAAGCCTGACCTGTTTTTTTTTTAAAAAAAATATTTTTTCTATTTTTAATCTCAATTAAAAATAAGAAAAAATATTTTTTTAACAAAAAACCGTTCAGACTTATTTCATCCCCATTTCATAATCTTAAAAAAAAAAAAAAAGAAAGAGAATTAGACGAAGTGTTAGCCTGTTTTTAATAAGGAAAGAACTCTTTTTTTTTTTTTCATGGGAAACGGACGCCTAGCACGACTCTTATTTAAATGGCTATGAATTCATATTTCATATATTTTTTTTTTAATTTCAACATTTATTAGGTTAGAACTGCTCGTCAATAGAAACATCAAAGTCAATTTCATGAAGTTTAGTTGATAACTTCGTCAAAGTTCGGTCGACCAAGCTTATGAGGACCATCAATACTAATTCCTGAGAGTTTCGATCGATGTCTTGGTTGAAGTTTGTTTGATTAAGATTTTTTCAAAAGGGTTTTATTGTGCGATGTTGTCTCATTCGAACGAGATCGCTCTTGCAAGATAGTTTTGGTAATTGTTTATTTCAATGTTGCAACCTATTTATGCATAAGCCTAATAAGGATTACTTGTTCACATAGTTTATGTTATTATTCTCAATTTTTTCAATAAGAATCTCCCTATGGGTGAATTTTTTTTCTTTTTTTTACAGATCTTTAATTTTTTTTTTGGTTGTGGAAGAATTTTGAGTTGTGTTTGTTAATTTTGCAATCAACTACACCATATTACATCAGAAGGGGGCCTTACTAGGCCCCCTCAAGGCCTCATATCTTGTGCCTAGTTACAGCGGGCATGGGAGATTTTTTGCGTTTGTCCCTGGCAATATTTTAGGTATTATATGCTGTGCAATAACTTGGGTCGTTTATTTTAAATTTACTGTTAAAATTTTGCTATGGTTAAAACATTAAAGGCTTGTTTATTAAAATTTTATTTTTATTTTTTGTTACCTTTCTAAAAACAAAATCATTATTAAACAATCCAAACACAAAAGACTTTTAACACACAAAAATAGTTTTCAACTTTCAATCATATCAGAACATTTTTTTCAAAAAAAAAATCATTCAATCCATTTAAATTAGCCGCTTAAGATTAAAGCTATTGCGGCTTACAATTTTTGGGTTTTTTTTTTTTTTTTTTTTAAATTTTAAATTTCTCTTGTACAACTCTAAACGAAAGGAGCAAATCCCACTCTCCCCCTCGTTCTCTTTTTCCAAGACACAGCACAACCTTATCATACTTTTTATTTCTAAAATCAATTTCTAATTAAATTACCTAATAATGTCAAGAGGAATTATACTCATCAGCCCATTCAGTTCAGGGCTTTTTTTCTTTTCTATTTTTGTGGATCTCACATGATTAAAATTTTTTTTTTTTTTTTTTATTAAAATTTCCATACAGCCTTGACTGAATGACTGTTCATTCAGCCCAGGCTAACGTGAATCACGGCTCTAATGTCAATGGTATTTGTATTGATATAAATGATTGGATTGCTTAGGTTTTTCAGATTTTAAAATGTTGGGAGCAGATTCACACATGTTTATCAAAGTAGTGTCTTCCACGATCAAGAAACTTTGCATTCAACTCGCTTGTGGATACAAGGAAGTTGTTTGATAATGTGTTGAAAGAAGTTTTTTTTTTTTTTTAAAAAAAAAAAAGTCAAAAATCATGTTTGCCAAAAAATATGCCAGTACTATGATTAAGCTAATTGAAAATTTTAACCAAAAGAGAATAGGAAAAGAAATATAGGCCAAGACAAGCTTGTTGACGAAATGAGAGGACCATTGATTGATAAAAGCCATGTGCAATGATTCCTCTAGTTGACACTGATTATTAATTAAGTAACTTAATGACTGACTTCCCAAAAAGTTAGGAGTTAAGACTATCCTGTTAAGTAGAAATCACAAGCAAAAGTTTATAAAAATCTTTTGAAAAATGCTGGGGGTCCTATACAGGTATTCACTACAATTTTTTTTTAAGGTGATAATTTATAATTGATAAAATAATTAAGAATGTATAGCTAATGAGTCAACTACTGACTAATTAAATTGACAAGTTAGTTTTTTATTTAATTATTTTACTAATTATGGACTGTCACATTAAGTTTGTAAGAGACTTGTAGTAAAAGTTATAATACTCATAGCTGCAAATCTATTAGGAAAATGTATGGGCAACTGTTACTTTTATTACAATCTCATTAAATTAAGAGTGTATAGTTGACAGCTCACTATTTTTGTTTTTTCTAATTAAATAAGAAAGGGTTACATCAGATTGAAAATGGTAAGGTGTAGATTCTCCAATAATAGATTTAAAATGAAAATGCAATGCAAAAGAAACAAACAAGTAATAGAAAATGGGTTAAAAAATGACTTGATCCTCTAAATCTTGAATAATAGCCAAAAAAAAGGTCGCCGAAGCGGTAAACAAAGTAAAATGGGCATGGGAGGCACAAACCTTGAAAGGTATCTCAACCCTATCCGAAGGGGCAAGAACTTCAAAAAGTCTATCAACCCTTCTCATATTGCTGGAGAGCTACAAAAGCCATTGATGAGAGGTTGTTGTGAAATAAGCATTGTCAAAACTGAAACAGATGCGACGAAGAGGAGGGATGAACCTCTGATTACAAAAGTCTCAACAAACAACAAAAGTACAACAAGACTAAAACCCACATAACAAAACAACAACATTAAATAGAAATAAACAACAAAACAAAAGTATTCGTGGGCATACTTGATTGCTAAATGAACCGCTTCTCACTTGGTGTTTGGAAGCATTCTTAAAAATTCTCCTTTCCTTGCCTTTCTAAGGATTAAGAGTGGCAAAGACTCTATTGTAATTCTCCTCTACAGGGCGACGACATGAGGCAAAGGTGGCCATGCGAAGGCCACGTGCCAATGTGTAAAATCCACACTCTAGCGCGTGAAGGGCAAGAGAAGGCATGTAGGGCAGCAAATGAAAGCAGAGAGGCCAGGGAAGAGACTGGAGAGTTGCGTGGGTGGGTGGGTAAGCTGAGGCCAAGGAGGAAGGTGTAGCGCCACTAAGAGGGAAGCAGAGCATGTACTACTATATTTGGAGGAAAACAAAAAGGGGAGAAAGAAAAAATAACAAAAACACTCAGAGAGATGAAGATGAGAGAAAAGATAAAGGATCCCTCATCTTCCAGAATAGCTGCACAAGGCGGCAGAAGGGCCTCACAGGGAGGAGGAAAAATCTAGAACCCTAGATGGTTGAGAGCTTCTCTCTCTAAAGGAAAGAGAGAGACGCAGCGTTTTTAGCCACTAACAAATTAAATTGCCAAGTAATAATTTTAGCTTAAGTAATGTTAAAAACTACATTTTTATCACACAATTATTCCACAATACTGACGTGAAAATCCTAACCAACCTTTGGATTGACCATTATTAAAAAAAAAAAAAATTTCTAAGGATTGGTTAGGACTACCACATCAATATTATGGAATAGTTGTGGGATAAAAGTTGGTTTCTAGAATTTCTCTTTTTGCTTAATCATTTCACTAAGGGTAATGTTAGAAATTACATTTTCATCTCACAATTATTAACAATACTGATGTGACAATCACAACCAACTCTAAATTTTTTTTTTTTTTGTCACAAAGATTAATCTAAAGGTTAATTGTGACCACTACATTTATTTATAAGAAAACTTGTAGTAAAAGCTGTAGTACCCTTAACATTACTCAATTTGTTATACTTCTAAGTAATGAGTTAATGGCCTTCCTTAATGTCTTTTGTATATCACATGGGAGTAAATTTTCAACCTTTTACCGATTATCTTTTATTTGACAGAAATTCCAGAATTCTATGAATATTAGGCTTAAAAAATATTTTATATATATATAAAAAAACTCTTATAAAGTGATATGGAACAACATAATTGTGAATGAAATCAATCAAAAGTTTGATAAAATAAATCATGTTGTACTATATCACTTTGTAAGATTTTTTTTTTTTTAAAATTTTTATTATTATTTTTTATAGAATATTTTGTAAGCCTAACATTTTTTGTTGTTTGATTATCATCTACTCATATTATGTGATAATGCTCTGGATAGCTGTTAAATTACAAGAACTCTAATACCATATAAGAACACCAAATAATGTAAAGAGATAAAAATATGAAAGAAAGACAAAGAATAAAGATAGTTCGACTTATAGCTTACGTTCACACGCTAAAGTCTTTTTCTTAACTATATCTTTTCTTAATCACTTGATTGTATACAAAACTCTATTTATAGAAAAGAAAAAAAAAAGTCTAACATTACACATATCTTTCTATATTAACAATAATAATTAATTTACACAAACCATCTTTTTACTCTTATTTCAATAAGTTCTCAACCTACACAGGCACGAGCTCTCCAGCTCAGATTCTGGATCGTTGCATGAATTTGGATGGGAGGCAAAGGAGAACTCTGTACCTTCTTTTACTAGAGAGACAGAGAGAACAGCATCTTTCTCCGTCCTGTTATGTTGCTCCTTCCAATTACCCCTGTTTTAATTTAATCTAATATATTTATTATCGTATTAGTCGTATTAATTATTATATAACACAAGTTCACCTTTCATGACCAGAGGGTTTCAAATTGAATAATAGTAAAGACTTTTCTAAAAAATAATCATTATATATATATATATATATATATACTATCTTGTTTGACTATCGAGAAGATGGGGTATTATCAATCCCACGTCCAGGAATTTTTTATTATTACTATTATTTTATGGAGCGACCGCGTGTCTTAGGATCATCAGGTTCTGCATAAAATGTTTTCCATTTTCTCCCGCATGTGCAACGGTCGTATTTCATATTTTATATAACTGTTTACATGCTATTTTGTCCTTAAATTTAAGGGGAAAACTAAAATTGATCCATTGATTTTTTTTTTTCGATTTTAATTTAGTTAGGTTTCTAATTTCAATAATCAATTCCTTAGATTTTACATGTATTTCAAATTGATCATCCCCATGACTTGTCGTTTAAATAATTAACATGACTTGTCGTTTAAATAATTAACAGTTTGTTTGTCACGTGGATAATTTATCACGTCATATTTGCTAACATGACATTCTATGATTTTAAACTGCAATGTCATGCACCAAAAAGAGAAAATAAAACACTTACGTTATGTTTGGTACGCGGAATGACTATTTCTTAGAATAATTTTTATTAAGAATGAATTAGTTTTGTAAAAATTATTTTCATGGTCATAAGAGAATGACTATTCTGATGATTATAAGAGAATAACTATTCATTCAATTGAAAAAATAGTCATTATCTTATGGGCCTTATGGTTATCGAGATAGCTATTCTAAGGCTAATACATTTAATTTCTTCCATTATTAATAAACGATATTTCAATTAATAGTCATTTTACGTACTAAACATATCCTCAAGAGAAAGGTAGGAGTTGAGGGGTTTGGATTGGTTCGACCACCCACTAGGGGACGAGAGGGCAAGGAGATGAATGAAGTACTCCCAAAATCTCGCATAGGATGGTTGGAACTATCCCCCAAGTGAGAGTGTAATTGAGGCACCTCCAAAATTCTCTTAGAGGCCGTCCAACCAACCCTCCAAGGGACGAGGGGGTGGCTTGACCATTTCTCACCAAAAAGAACTTTTCAAGTATGGTTTTGGAGTAGTATTTTTTGGCCTAAGAGATAAAACAGTAAAGATGTTCCTTAGAAAATATTGGATTTATGAATATAAATAAGTGATATAGGAGGAGGGAGCAAGTTACAAAATATATAGAATTGAGAATTAGACAAACAGTTAATTGCACCCAATCCCAATCCCTAATTTGATTAACAAAGACTACACATCTTTGCCCTTCGGTATTTCTAAGGGGATATTCTTTACACTTAAAAAGGGGAAAATAAAAAAGAGAGATTTTATGGGAGCATGTTTGAGCTAATCTTGGCAATTGTGACTGCTTTGAGGGACAAATATCCGATCAAAAAGCAGGCTTGCTGGTGAGTAAAAACTGGCACTGTTCATGTACCACAGGATAAACAGTCAGTATTTCTGTGGTTAGAAGGAATGCAAGGTGTTTGGTTTTGAAAGTCTTCGATTCGGATCTATAAAAAATGATTAAAGAAAAAAGAAAAAAGGAAGTTGTAATAGGAGAAAATGATATATTAATTATCATCTAAATTTGTGATATTTTTACATTCACTTTTATGATGGGATCCACCTAGAATTCATTGTTTGAGCTGAACAGAAATTCTAATGGAATGATGCATGAACAACCACCTCGGAAGCAGCTAGTCCCACACATTCCAGGACTAATGGATAATAGGAATTTGGCTCTGTTTCCGGGGTTGAAAACATAGAACTATACCTTGTGGTCATTGTTGATTTCTCTTACTATTTAGTTGTTTATTATGGGATTGAATTCCCAACAATTTTGCGGTTTGCTATTATGGATTTGGATTCCGACCAAAATGATAGGAATTATGACAGTAAATGTGAGACTTTTAATGAAATTTATCTGTTCAAGTAAATCTTAAATTATTCGTTCACCTCTCTTACATTTGGACGTGTGAGCTTTATAGGAGTTCTTTCATATTTACTGCCTGAATTATTAATAAGTGGCAATCCAAATAACAAATTATTAAAAATTCAGATTCATTTATTATAGAGTTTAGAGATATTTCGCTTTAACACTGCCTCAATTTTTAATTACTCATTATGCCATTAATGCTTTTTTGTTTCATGTATATTCCATTAAATTTCAATTTATCATCATGCATTGGTATTACCTCCCAATAGAACCCTCAATAATTAGTTTTAACATACTTTTGGCCACCCCAAATCACCTATGCGGTCAAAAGGATGGTTTGATCCTCCTAACTTCTATTTAACGCTTTTTTTTTCTTTTTTCTTTTTTCTTTTTAATGTATTGTCACAATTTGAGCAGGTTATTTGGAGTGGCCAAACCATCACCGTAGCCTAAGAAGTGGTTCGACCACTCTCAAACCAACTTGTAATCAAGGGGTGACTCAACCATCCAACACTCACCCCTTCACACACTTTTTTCTTTTTCTATTTAATGTGCCGACATGATTCAAGCGGTTCATTTAAAATGTATTGTCCAAATAAAAATTATAGTACCAAATGACAATTTTAAGTGTTAGATTAAAATGGTAAGTATTTACAATTAGACCACATTGACAAAGAAGCGAGGAAGTCAACTTTTTGATATACATGTTATGAGAATTAGGATACTCTTTAGTTCACTTGAACGGGAGAGTATCCAATCCCTTATAAAAAAAAGTGAAAGGATAAATATGCCCCTCACTTATAAGGGATTGAATACTCTCTAGTTCCAGTGAACTAAAGAGGATTCAGTTCCATGGTATGAGATGTCCAAGTTGACTTCCTTTTAAATGAGATGGCTAAGTCAATTTTTTGATATATGTTATGAGAGGTCCATGGGCTAATTGTCATCCTGATCGACTTTTAATTAAAGACCAGAAAAAGGGCTTACTAGAGCTTAAGGTTAGCCCAAAAGGCACGTCTCTAATTGTGGAGCTCAGCCCGTGACCGACCCTAGCCTTATTTTATGGATCATGATCATACAATTTAAAATAAAAATCCATTCAACTCTTAATAAATAAAAACTTGGAAAAAAATAATTACTAATAATTGATAACTACCATGTTAGTTGGTACTAATTAGGGGTGTACAACCGATTGCGGTTAACCGCAATTACAATCAAAGTCTCCAATTATTCAATTTTTAGTAACCGCAACCGCAATCGGGATCCTAGTT
>FXXK01000159.1:1034679-1063009 GCA_900184695.1 Betula pendula
GCGGTTAACTAATAACCGGTTTAAACTGATTATTAACTGGTAACTGTTTTTTATGTTATGGATCAACAGAAAAAAATTATTTTTAATTACTTCATCAGGTTTTTATATATATATATATATAATATAATAAATAATAATAATAATAATAATAATAATAATAATAATAATATAAATAATAATTTAAAAACTAATTATATATATGATTGCTCAAGGCATCTTAGGAAGTTATGCTCACAAAGGCCAAGGCCCAAGTAGCCTTTTTATAGAAATAGGGGGGGTGAAAAAAGTTTGTTTATATTCAATATGGGACAAATTCATAATATATATATATATATATATATAATATATATATTATATATATAATATATATATATAAATTTTTTTCTTCTTCTTCTCTCTTTCTCTCAAGACATTGCAGGGAGCTTGAGCTCCCTATTGCAAGGAGCTTGCATGGAGCTCAAGCTCCCTGCAGTAGGGAGTCTTGAGAGAGGAGGAGAAGAGAGAAAAAAGAAATAAAGGAGAAAAGAAAAAAAAAGAATTTTCTGGTTATTATTTTATATATATATATATATAACTGTAATTGGCCTAGCCGGTTATCTGTTTGCAGTTATTTTCGATTTCTTGATTTTTCGGTTTGTCTGGTTATCCGGTAATCCGATTATTTTTAGTTATTCGGTTATAAGCTGTTAATAACCTCTCCACTTGTATATTCCTAGTTGGTACTACCATGCTTGCACAGTTTAAATATTGTTAGGTACTACAATTTTTACTATAAGTGCCTTACAATTTGATGTGAAGTCCATGTAAATTAACTATGTTTACAAAAAAACGAACAGTTCATGTGACACTTATCACATTAGTCACAAAATGTAAACTGTCACATAAGTTTGTAAAAAATATTTTAATAAAATTGTAGTACCCTAAACATTTTGCATATGAAAAGTTATTATAAGTGTCAATTCTATAGCTCACAATCTCAAAAAATGGGCTGTGTCCCAAATTTTCTTTGAAAGCATTTACATTAGGGATGTTTAGGTAGGCGGTTAAAATTGCTCTGTAACGTGCTATCCGTCCGTCCACATGGGTTACAGATGAATTTTTATCTCTTAACTTCGAGTGGGTGATAGTGGAATATGGGTACGTAGATATTTACCTCCGCTTACCCCCCCCAACAACACACACACACACACACACACACACACACACACACACACACACACACGGTTTGTCTTATTGACACATTATTTATGTGGTTCATGCATTTAGTATTGGCTAATTTGGCTTGGTGGTTTAAAATGTTGTTACTAAAACACTAAATTGACATTGTATCCACTATCCAACTATGAATATTATTTTAAGGCAATTAAAGACAATTCATTTGTATTTTTTTATTTAGAAAATATAATTCAATTATAATTTTTATAGTCTTTTTTTTTTTTCAATTTACTTGTAATGCCAAAATTTTATAAATAAATGTCTTCATTCTCATATTACAATTTAGTTTATAAATACTTGTATTACCTAATATTTACAATTCAATTTGTATTTTCATATTACAATTTACAAGTGTATTATTTAGTCCAAAAATTGCATTAACTCCATCTAAAAAAGTTCATAAAAAGCTTAAGAGAAACAACATAACAATATAAATTAAGTCCCTAGTTAAAAAATAAAACCAAAAGGCATAGAAGCCCAAAAAAAGGTTAAAAAAAATAGCCAAAAATGTAAAGTAGATGCCACAGACGATTAGTACAAAAAAACTGCTCGCTTATGTGTGGTCATAGGCGGATTCCACCAACCCAAAAAATAAAAGTATTATCCTTCCATATAATGCACTCCATACCCTTAATTTACATCCCTTTCATCCATGGGGTTTTATTT
The DNA here is from genome assembly GCA_900184695.1 of Betula pendula. Classification (NCBI taxonomy): domain Eukaryota; kingdom Viridiplantae; phylum Streptophyta; class Magnoliopsida; order Fagales; family Betulaceae; genus Betula; species Betula pendula. Next base: position 1,036,561 of record FXXK01000159.1, read on the forward strand.
TTCTTTTAGCCAATGACAATGATCCACCGTGAGTTGTCTTTTTTGTTTTTTAACATTTGTCTAAGGAAAAAAAAGAAGCCTTCGGCACAAGTCAATTGCTCACTATTAAATGCACTTATCGCATTTGTTTGACAAAAAGTTGCTTGAGTACCTCTTTAGAACGTCTCCATCTTCACCAACCTCAACTAAAAAAATATTATATCGTAGTAGTTATCAATCATTCTAGGAACCCATTTTCTAGATGAATTTTTAAAACTCAACTTACCTCATTCTTTCAAGCACTAAAGATGGAATCTCTTTGCTCAAATGTCTATGATCTCCCCCATAGGTTGAAAATATGGGTTCGTCTGATAACGTCTTTTGGGTTTGCATTTTTGCTTTTTGAAAAAAAGTAAAGGCATTAACTTTAAGTGGTTGGCTGATAAGGGTCATAATCTTTATAACATTCTCATCAAATTTAAGGTTTGAATATCTTTAGATGCAAACAAATCTTTGGAGTCATGTCTATTGACTATACCGAAGTCTTATCCGATTTATATGAAAGGAAAACTTTAAACGAATTCAAAATTTACTTAACATGAATGAGTAGACGAAGTGGCTCTGTCTTGAAAGGATTTTCCATCATTTAATTTTTTTTTAAAAAAAATAAAAACATTAATAAATAACTCTAAACACAAATCACTCGAAATTACTTTTATTTTTATTTCATTTCGCAACAACTTTTTAACTAAAAATACAAAATCGCCCTCTAAAAAAATTTGTCAAATGAAACGCCCATTCAAATTGATTTTGACATTTTTTTATCATAAGTTAATTGTCAAAAGTTAATTATAAGACGTGCAATTCAGGAAACATTTCAATGGGTCGTACATAAAAATCTCCAACAACAATTGGCTCGATAGCAATCTTAGATTCTTAGTACCAAAAATTCAACTTTTAAATGTAAGGTGGGAACTCAGAAAATGACCTGATCTGACTGACATCATAAGACATTGACCAACAACGTAACAAAATTGTTCTAGGGTACATTTTGAATATATTACTATTTTATAAATTGGATTGAGAAATTTTTTCCAACTCAACTTAAAGAAAAACTTTGTCAGAAAATTTAAAGCTTTTAATTTTTTTTTTAATCAACATGAAGCTTCCTCAATGGAATTTTTTGTTTCTGTTTTTGTTTTTTGAGTGAGAATCTTAAGATTTTATTAATCAAAATAAGTAGCTTTCTCAGCACATACAATATCATGAATAAAATTCGAGTATTTTCTATCCACATTTGCTCTAGAGATTGCTGAATTTCTCTCTTTGCTAATCTATGAGCCGTCATGTTTGCTTCTCTCTTGACATATCTCACATTCCAAGATCTGAAGCTATGAAGTAAAATCTTAGCATCCTCGATCAAGTGGTGATATCGACTCCAAGAGTAACCTTCCAATTGCATAACTTTTACTATTTTCAACACATTTCCCTCTAAGATTATGTTAAACATACCCCAATCCCTATTGAATTCCATCGCCTTCTAAGCTGCATATGCTTCCGCAATGGTTGGGTCGACTATAAATGGCTTCAAGGAACACATGGATGCCATCACATGTCCAACTTGATCTCTAACAATCACCTCTACACCCATTTTCCTGGTTGTGTCTATTGCCGCGTTCTAATTTATTTTATTTATGCCACAAGGTGGGACCATCCATTTTGGAACTTCAATAGGTTTGTCTGGCTCGCCATTAGTTTGCGCCCTTTGTACTACTATATTGAAATATTTTGTAGCCTCCTTAACACTATAGATGAATTGGGAAGGATGAGTGAACTCCCCTCTAAAAACTATAGTATTTCTACGTAGCCAAATTTTACTTGCTGTTATTGCCACAAATTCTTCCTTATCCAATTTCTCCAAAAGTACTCACAGGATCAGCATAAAGTTATCACCTTCACTAAGAATTTTTCGAATCTTCCTAGCACAATTCCCCAAACATCATTTGAAGATAGACATTGCCACAAAATATGACAAGTAGTCTCCACATCCAATTCACAAATTATGCACAATGGATCCTAAACAATTTTTTTTTTAAAATAAATTCTCATTGGTTGGCAGTAAATTGCTGCAAGCCTTCCAAAGAAAAACATACACTGTACTTGGGGCATTTAAATTTCACATTGTCTTCCACACTTTACTATGGACATTAACAGTGGTGCATGCGTTAGCAAATTGCACAAAACAACTTTTCTTCATATAATATGCACTTTTAATCGAAAATTCTCCTTTAGGCGTACCAATGTAGATTAACTGATCGGTTTGTCGAAAGTGGCATATAGCTAGACTATAGATCCTTTGTCTCCTCCGCATGAAAAATCTTGTGAACAAGCGGCATGTTCCACCATCTCATTTCATCTCAATGAGCTCATGAACTTGTGCCTTTATATCTAGAATCCTCACTAGAGATTGAATTTTCCTTAAAAATATGTGCCACTAAAGTATCGGGATTTTTAAAAATTCTCCATTCTTGTTTCACCAGCAGAGCTTTATTGAAGTGCTCCAATTTGATGAAACCTAAAACTACCTGTTGTTTTTGAATGCCCTAGTTTAGCCTAGCTTATCCAAGCTACCTTAGAAATATTCTCCTTGTGTTTGCACCATAATCTGAGCAGCAACGAATTAATCTCCTTACACATGGTTTTCCTCAAAGGACTTGAGTCCATTTGATTAGAAATGTGCTATATATTGTATTTTCATTTTACTGGGTTGATGTAGCAATGTCTATCAGCCCTTAATTTTTTTTTTAATAAAGTCTGATCCAAAAATTGATGGGCATTACTATATCATCCCAATAAAATGGAAGTGAAATGAGGGTTAGGAGTTATCAATACTTATTTAATAAGGGCTGGTAGAAATTTGATGGTCCGAGAAAGTTTTTGGCTTTGCTACCCTATGGAAATTGGTTTATGGTAACATAGGTAAGCCAAATTAAGGAGAATTGGTCTATTGACTGCTTGGAAATGTAATAATAATAAAAGATCTGGTTGTGAGCCAGAAGTTGCTGTGTCACTTCAACTGAAACAGTTGCTCAGCCTGGTAAACGTTTGAAATGTTTGAGTTAAGTGAACATTGCAGCATATTTTCTGTTTTGCCGTACTTTGCGGGTCATAATCTCTCTTTCCGTTGTGGTTTCTTCTCATTGTTATGAAGACTTTTGTAACCGTAGTTTGTTCTTCCTCTTAGACGGCTCGTAATCAAAAAACTACAGTATCTCTCTTTCAACAACTCATTTCTTATGGTTGTTGCAAGAAGATGAATGAGGCACTCCCAAAATCTCCCATAGGATGGTTGGAACCTTCTTCTAAGTGAGAGTGTAATTAAGGCATTTCCAAAGTTCTCTTAGGGGCGGTCCAACCGGAGGGGGTGGCTCGACCATCCCTCACTGAAAAGAACTTTTTAAGTATGGTTTTGGAAGAGTATTTTTTGGCCTAAGAGATAAATCAGTAAAGATGTTGTTATCAAAAATTGGATTTACGAATATAATTAAGTGGTATAGGAAGAGGGAGCGAGTAACAAAGTATATAGAATTTGGATTAGATGAACAGTTAATTGCACCTGATCCCAATACATAATTTGATTAACAAAGGCTACACATCTTTGCCCTTCCGAAGTTCTAAGGGGATATTCTTTACACTTAAAAAGGGGAAAATAAAAAAGAGAGATTTTATGGGAGCATGTTTGAGCTAATCTTGGCAATTGTGACTGCTTTGAGGGACAAATATCCGATCAAAAGGCAGGCTTGCTGGTGAGTAAAAACTGGCACTATTCATGTACCACAGGATAAACAGTCAGTATTTCTGTGGTTAGAAGGAATGCAAGGTGTTTGGTTTTGAAAGTCTTCGATTCGGATCTATAAAAAATGATTAAAGAAAAAAAGAAAAAAGGAAGTTGTAATAGGAGAAAATGATATATTAATTATCATCTAAATTAGTGATATTTTTACCTTCACTTTTATGATTGGATCCACCTAGAATTCTAGAATTCATTGTTTGAGCTGAAGAGAAATTCTAATGGAATGATGCATGAACCAACACCTCGGAAGCAGATAGTATCACACGTCCATCCCACTCATTCCAGGAATAATGGATAATAGGAATTTGGCTCTGTTTCTGGGGTTGAAAACATAGAAATGTACCTTGTGGTCATTGTTGATTTCTCTTACTATTTAGTTGTTTATTATGAAATTGAATTCCCAACAATTTTGCGGTTTTCTATTATGGATTTGGATTCTGAACAAAATGCTAGCAATTTTGATAGTTAATGTGAGAGACTTTCAATGAAACCTATCTGTTTAAATAGATCTTGAATTGTCCGCCCACCTCTCTCACATTTGGGCATGTGAACTCTATAAGAGTTTTTTTATGTTTGTTGCTTAAATTACTAGCAAGTAGCAATCCAAATAGAAAATTGTTGGAGATTCAGATTCATTTATTATAGAGTTTAGAGATGTTTCACTTTAACACTGCCTCAATTTTCAATTACTCATTATGCCATTAATGCCTTTTTGTTTCATGTATATCCCCCATTAAATTTCAATTTATCATTATGCATTATAATTACCTCCCAATAGAACCCTCGAGGGGGCCTCTTGGTGCAGTTGGTAGGCTTCTCAGGTCTGACGGTGTATTTCCGTCGACGCATCTTCCTTTTCGCGGCGTTATCTCAAAGGATTAGCATGGCGGAGGTACTGGAAGAGATGTGTGGAAGGATCTCGCTGACTGAGGGTGAGAAGGAAGGAATTTTGGTCACTGAAGGGGAGGTGGCAGATCTGACTGAAAAAGGATCTCGCTGCCTAGTCGGACGACTGGTTACGGAGAAGCGATTCAATCGCGAAGCGTTTCGCTCTTTATTGACTCGTCTGTGGCGACCAGTGGGTCGGATCATTTTCAAGGAAATTCAGGCCAATCTCTGGGTGTTTGAATTTTCTGAGAAGGATGATATGAGGAGAGTTCTGGAAGGAAGGCCGTGGTCTTTTGAACGGTATTTGTTGGTCTTAACCAATTTCGTGGGAAATGTTCCTCCTACGCAGATGATCTTCACCCAGTCCCCTTTCTGGGTGCAGATTCATGATATGCCTCTGATCTGCATGAACAAAGAAGTTGGATCCAAGATTGGAAGATCTTTGGGTGAAGTCATAGGGGTCGATGTGGCGGGGAATGGAGGAGGTTGGGGCAGAAGCTTGCGGGTTCGTATCATTCTAGACATCTCGAAGCCTTTGGAACGTGGCCGTACTCTGCATGTGGGAGGAACTAGTTGCTGGGTATCATTTAGGTATGAAAAACTTCCACTATTTTGCTTCACTTGTGGACGCATTATTCACGGACCTGAAGGATGTCCGGTCAATCCAAAGGAAGCTTCTCGAACCGACAAGGCCCAGTGGGGAGTATGGCTTCGAGCTGATGATCACAAGCCTTTCTTGGGAGGTGCTAAAGGGGTTGGAGATCGGAGAACGGCGAGGGGCGGCAGCATGTTCTCAGCGGCGACGGGAACTCATCAGGGTAACGGACGAAGCGCGTTTTCAGGGACTCAGTTTCCACGTCCTTCCACTCATAAGGAAAACGTGTTTATGACTCCGGAATTCAGTGATAACGGTCCAACCCAGGAGGCTCACGATATTAATGCGGATACGACAGTTCCATCTGGAGTAAATGCTGAGCGTATTCCTGATATGGAAATTTCAGGGGTTCAAAAAGGAAAGGTCAGTACGGAAGGAAAGGTCAGTACGGAAGATCTCTCTAACGGTCTCACAGATTCGAAGGAGGATACGGGGGTGGCGGATTTTGAGGAAACTGTCCTTCCCACGTTTTCCAAACCAACTTTTCCAGTGGGCCCGAGCTCAATCCACAATGGGCCAGCAGCAAACCCCAGGAATGGGCCTACGCCTAAACAGAAGACCTCCTTTCCTGTTTCAGGTATATCGGTGGACACATCAATTCCGGTGGGCCCAAACCAACAAAGGTCTGAATTCTTTTTGTCTACCCCACGGCCTAGTGACAATGTTGGGCTGTTTAGTGAGGGTTTATCTTCTCCAAGTTCAACCCATGTTATGGGAAAGAGACATACGTCTGTTAAAACCTGGAAACAGAGAGCTCGAGCAGGACCCCGACCTGTGAAAGCTACGAATTTACCTGGGAGGTCAGCAAGCAAAAGGCCATATGAAGGGAAGCAAGGACCGACAGAGGAGTCTTTTGGGATTAAAAAGGGCAGGAAAGATGGTGAGGCAGCAAGTTCCATTCCTACCAAGAAGGCGGCGGCTGGGATCCAGCCCCGCCATGCCCAATGAGTCTCATAAGTTGGAACTGTCGGGGGCTTGGGAACCTCCGAACAGTTCAGGACCTTTGCCAAATGGTGAAGGATAAGCAGCCTAGGTTTTTGTTTCTAATGGAAACAAGAACTCGTCAATCTAGAATGCAACAGATACGTCAGAAACTTGGTTTTGAAGGAATGCTGTCCGTTGATCCGGTTGGGTTAGGGGGAGGCATTGCTTTGCTCTGGAAATACTCTGAAGAGGTGATTATTCAGAATTACACTCGTCACCACATTAATGCCACGGTGGTATTGGGATCTTCAACTCCACAGTGGAAACTTACGGGGTTCTATGGACACCCCGACCGCCTTCACCGTGAGGAGACATGGAACTTACTGTCGTTTTTAAAAGATCTTAGTCCTACTCCTTGGCTATGTGTGGGTGACTTCAACGAAATTCTTGACAACTCAGAAAAATATGGAGGATCTCTAAGAAGTGAATGGCAGATGGCACGGTTTCGAAATGTACTGGAGGACTGTGATTTGGCCGATCTTGGCTTTCGGGGTTCTAAGTTCACGTGGACTAACTGTCGAGGGGGAGATCAATTCATCAAAGAAAGGCTTGATAGGGCAACGGCAAATCCAGCTTGGTGTTCTCTGTTCAGGGACTTTGAGGTTTCCATACTAGCAGCAAGGAGATCAGACCACAAACCGGTGTGGGTCAGTTTCAGTGCATCTCGGCGAAGACGTAGACAGCGGCGTCTGTTCCGCTACGAGGCAAAATGGCACCTAGATACGGAGTGTGAGCAGGTCGTCAAAACGGCATGGTTGGATTCTGGACTGGGTGCCAATGCAATTCAATTGGCACGCCAAAAATTAGAACGGTGCCAGCACGCTTTATCACGCTGGAGCCAGACCAAGTTCAGCCGGACAGCAAAGCTCATTGAGGAAAAAACTAAGCTGCTGGAGCTGATCCAACGTGAAGAAACACCGAGTTCCAGAGATCAAATTCGCACACTACAAAGAGAGATAGAACTGCTGCTAGATATGGAGGACACTAGCTGGAAACAGAGGGCGAAGAGACACTGGTTCAGTGAAGGGGATAGAAATACAAAATTTTTTCATGCGTGGGCAAATTTCCGTAGAAAGAGGAATCACATCGACAGCATATGTGATGAACAGGGCTCTTATTGGCAAACCCCAGAAGATGTGGATTCAGCGTTTATTCGCTACTTCCAATCATTATTCACCTCAGACCACCCTACGGGCATTACTGCTAGTCTGGCTCATGTACACCCACGTATCACGCCAGACATGAACAATACTCTGTTGCAGCCTTTTACTTCTGAGGAGGTCCATCAAGCCCTTTCTCAAATGCACCCCTTCAAATCACCGGGACCAGACGGATTCTCAGCAAGCTTTTACAAGAAGCATTGGGCAGTGGTGGGTAGGGATGTATGTGCGGCTGTTCTGAATTTTCTAAATTCAGGTACTTTTGAACCAGAGATTAATTCCACTTTTATTGCTCTAATACCTAAAGTGTCTCCTGCAAAGAAAGTCACTGACTTTCGACCTATTAGCTTGTGTAATGTTCTTTATAAACTGATAGCTAAGGTCCTGGCAAATCGGTTAAAAGATATTTTACCTAACATCATATCTCGCCATCAAAGTGCTTTTATTCCAGGCCGACTTATCTCTGATAATGTTCTAGTGGCTTTTGAGGCACTTCATTCTATGAAGACACGATTGAAAGGTCGCAAGGGATATATGGCCATAAAGCTTGATATGAGCAAGGCTTACGACAGGGTGGAGTGGAATTATCTCGAAGCCATCATGAGTAAAATGGGTTTTGCGGATCGCTGGGTTTCTCTTATTATGACCTGTGTACGCACTGTCCGTTTCTCCATTTTGATAAATGGTAGTCCTCAGGGTCTTTTGACTCCAAGTAGGGGTTTAAGACAGGGGGATCCCCTATCGCCATACCTATTCTTACTCTGTGCAGAGGGTTTGAGTTCACTCCTTTCGGCTGCTGAGCGGGAGGGTCGGTTGACAGGAGTGCCTATTGCTAAAGGGGGCTTCCAACTTAGCCACCTATTTTTTGCTGATGATAGTCTGCTGTTCTGTCGGGCTAACTTTACGGAATGGTGTACCATTCATGAAATTTTGGAGGGTTATGAATTGGCATCAGGACAAAAAATCAACAGGGATAAGACCACAATTTATTTCAGTAGCAATACAAAGCAGGGCTTCCGGAATTATATTTTCTCTATCCCTGGGATATCACAGTCGCGTGGGTTGGAGAAATACTTGGGTCTTCCGGCTTTCGTTGGGCGAGCAAAGAACCGAACTTTTGCTGACATCAAAGGTAGAGTAACAGCTCGGATGAACGGTTGGAAGGAGAAATTTCTATCTCAGACAGGTAGAGAGATCCTCCTCAAGGCAGTTATACAGGCTCTTCCAACGTACACAATGAGTGTTTTTCAATTGCCTAAGACATTGTGCAAGGAACTCTCAGTCCAGATGAGCAAATTTTTTTGGGGCAACCAGGGGAATGAAGGAAAAATGACATGGATGAGCTGGGAACGAATGGGGTTATCTAAACAGAGTGGAGGTTTGGGCTTTCGTGATTTGGAGTGCTTTAATCGTGCTATGCTTGCAAAACAGGGGTGGCGGCTCCTTCATCACCACCAAGATTCTTTAGCTGCCCAGGTTCTAAAACAGAAGTATTATCCCCAGCAAGAATTTATGTCTGCCACTTTGGGTTCTCGCCCTTCGTATGCATGGAGAAGTATCCTTAATTCCAGATCACTTCTTGAGGAGGGACTAGCATGGAGAGTAGGGGATGGGAAATCCATTCGGATTTGGGGGGATAAATGGATACCAGAATCTGCTCTGCCAATGGCCCATTCTCCCGCAAGCCATCTACCGCCAGAAGCGACTGTCAGTGCCCTTTTCGAAGTTGAAACCCAAAGGTGGAATTTTCCTCTTCTCTCAACTCTTTTCTCTGCTGAGATAGTCTCCAAAATTTGCTGCATACCGATATGTTCTGTGGGCCAACCCGACAAAATGATATGGAAAGGATCCTCTTCGGGTATTTATTCTGTAAAAAGTGCGTACCATTTAGGTATGGCTCAGCTTATGAGTTCAAGAGGTGAAAGTTCTGCTCGACGTGATCTTTCGGTGGTTTGGAAGAAAATCTGGCGCCTTCATGTTCCAGGCGTGGTTAAGACATTCATTTGGAGGGTGTGCAAAAATATTCTTCCAACAAGGGAGAAATTGTTCCAGAAAGGGATTACTCAGGATTCACTTTGTCCAATCTGTGGCCTTTGTCCAGAAACTATCCCACACATTCTGTGGAGCTGCAATTCCGCTATGGCTGTATGGATGGAAGGGAAAAAAAAGCTTCACAAAATGGCCTTAATGGCGAGTGATGGGTTTGAATGGTTTGCTAGCTTGATGAATCTTCTGGAAGACGAAGATCTGGATTTTGTAGCGGTCCTGGCTCGGCGAATTTGGCTGCGTCGTAACTCTTTCATTTTCGAAGGCACTTTCAACAGCCCAGTACAGCTCTATCAACAAGCAACAGACTCAATGGTGACGTTTCTAGAAGCTACAGTTCGGTCCGAGCAATTGGGGGGCAGTTCTATTCCCCAAGTCAGGCCAAAATGGACCAAACCAGAATCGGGCGTGGTGAAGGCGAACTGGGATGCTGCTTTCGATTCTCAGTCCCAACGGATGGGTATTGGTATGGTCCTACGGGATGATACGGGATATGTTCTTGCAACAATGAGCTCATGCAGCTCCTCTGTTTCTGATCCTACAATGGCCGAAGTACTGGCCCTGTGGAAAACAGTTATTGTGTGTATTGATTTGGGTGTCCAGTGTTTACACTTGGAGGGAGATGCACTAGAGGTGGTTCAAGCAATCCAACGTCAGGGCCCTTGCTGGAGTCGTTATGGTCACCTGATTGATGATTCACGCACTCGTCTAGACTCTATTCAAGAATGGAGAGTCTCTCATGTACGCAGGGAGGCAAATGAGGTTGCCCACAATTTGGCCAAATTGGCTATAGCACAATCTTTAGATTGTATTTGGAAGGATTCTTATCCTGCTGTAATTTCTTCTTTTGTACTTGCTGAGCAAGATATTTCAACTTTCCAATAATATAGGGTTCAAACCCATTTCAAAAAAAAAATAGAACCCTCAATAATTAGTTTTAACATATTCTGGCCACCTCAAATCTCTTCGGTGGTCAAAAGGATGGTTTGATCCTCCTAACCACTACTTAACTCATTTTTTTTTTTTCTTTTCAATGTGTTGTCATAATCTGAGCTGTTTATTTGGGTGGTCGAATACCACTATAGTCAAAAAAGTGATTCGGTTACCCTCAAACCATCTCATGTAACTAGTGGCGGAGCTAGAGATTTTGTTTAGGGGGGGCAAAATTTTTTTTTTGACTTTTGTTTTAAATTGTGTTGTGCTGTTGGTGCTATCCTAAGAGAGCAAGTGGTTTGGGTTTGGACTGACGGCTCAATCCAAAAAAAAAGAAAAAAAAAGAGAAAGATAGTTTGGACTGACTTTCCAGCTTTTGTTTATAAAAGTGGCCCACTGACCCATTTTTATTCTAAGCCCATTGCCCACTAACACTTAAAATAAAGTTATAAAAGGGGTCCACTGATCTCTTGTCATCATCTTCTCCGGTCTCCCCCTCTTCATCTAATTCTAACCTAAACTTAAAAGCTGAAAGTGTCGGCAGAAAAAAATTTCAGACGACCCAGTGTTGCAGCCTGCGGGTAAGGTAAATTTTTAGAGTTGAGGGGGGCATTTGACCCCCTGCTCCGCCCCTGGTCCTGGCTTGGGAAAATATATTCTCACACAACCAGAGAAAGTGCAACTCTTCAGATGATAAAAAAAATGGGAACAACAGGAGAAATGAAGAGACAAGGAAAGGAAAAGAGGTGTGCGATCTGAAAAGAACCAGAAAAAAACATGTAGAGCCATCTAACATTCTGTAAGGGGGGGCGGGTGTGTGAAAAAAAATGTGATTTTTTTTTTTTGGACGTAGTGTGTGAAATTTTTTTTTTTTTTAAGGGGCACGCCCCTACGCAGCCCCCCCTTAAATCCGCCACTGCATGTAACCAAAGGGGCAACTTAGCTACCCAACACTCAACCTTTCACACACTATTTTTTTTTTTTTTCTATTTAATGTGCTGACACGATTTAAGCGGTTCATTTAAAATGTACTATCCAAATAAAAATTATAGTACCAAATGACCACTTCAAGTGTTAGATTAAAATGGTAAGGAATTACACTTAGAGCACATTGGCAATGGAGCAAGGAAGTCAACTTTTTGATATACATGTTATGAGAATTAGGATACTCTCCAGATTACTTCCGGTCCCTTATAAGTGAGGGGTATATTTTTGTTATAAAAAAAAGTGAAAAGACAAATATGCCCATCACTTATAAGGGACTGGATCCAGTTCCATGTTATGAGATGTCCAAGTTGCCCCAGTTGACTTCCTTTTAAATGAGATGGCCAAGTCAAGTTTTTGATATATGTTATGAAAGGTCCATGGGCTTGTTGTCATCCTGATCGACTTATAATTAAAGACCAAAAAAAGGGCTTACTAGAGCTTAAGGTTAGCCCAAAAGGCACGTCTCTAATTGTGAAGCTCAGCCCGTGACCGACCCTAGCCTTATTTTATGGATCATGATCATACAATTTAAAATAAAAATCCATTTAACTCTTAATAAATAAAAACTTGGAAAAAAATAATTACTAATAATTGATAACTACCATGTTAGTTGGTACTACCATGCTTGCACAATTAAGTACTATTGGGTACTATAATTTTTACTATAAATGCCTTATAATTTGATGTGATAGCCTATGTGACATTTACTATGTTTACAAAATAACGTGATAATTGATGTAATACTTATCATGTCAGCCAATAAAATATAAACTGTCACGTAAATTTTTAAAAAGGATTTTAATAAAAGTAGTAATACCCTAACATTTTCCATATGAAAAGTTATATAAGTGTCAATTCTATAGATCGTAATCTCAGAAAATGGGCTATGTCCAAAATTTTCTTTGAAAGCATTTACATTAGAGGTGTTCAGGTGGGCGGTTAAAAACTACTTTGCATTCGCTATCTGCCCTTCCACATGGGCTACGGATGTATTTTTATCCCTTAACCTCGGGTGGGTGGATAGTGGAATATGGGTAAGTGGATATCTGCCTCCCCCTACCCATATATATATATATAAAATTTGTCTTATTGACACATTATTTATGTGTTTCATGCATTTAGCATTGGTTAATTTGGTTTGGTGGTTTGAAATGTTACTAAAACTCTAAATTGACATTGTGTCCACTATTCAGCTATGCATATTATTTCAAGGCAATTAAAGTCAATTCATTTGTATTTTTTTTTTTAGAAAATATAATGCAATTATAATTTTTAGCCCTTTTTTTTTTCAATTTACTTGTATTGCCAAAATTTTATAAATAAATGTCTTCATTCTCATATTAGAATTTAGTTTATAAAATACTTGTATTGCTTAATATTTACACTTCAATTTGTATTTTATATTACAATTTATAAGTGTATTATTTAGTTCAACAATTGCATTAACTCCATCTAAAAGGGTTCATAAAAAGCTTTAAAGAAACAACATGCTCATGTAAATTAAGTCCCTAGTTAAAAAATAAAACCAAAAAGCCTAAAAGAAGCCAAAAAAATGTTCAGAAAAGAGCCCAAAATGCAAAGTAGATTGCCACCGACAGTTAGTACAAATAAATTGCTCGCATATGTGTGGTTATAGGTAAATTTTGTCGGCCTGAAAAATAAGAGTATTATCCTTCCATATAATGTAGTTTACACCCTTAATTTACATCCCTTTCATCCTTGGGGTTTTATTTTTCTTTTAGCCAATGAGTTGTCTTTTTTGTTTTTTGACATTTGTATAAGTAAAAAAAAAGCCTTCGGCACAAGTCAATTGCTCACTATTAAATGCACTTATCGCATTTGTTTGACAAAAAGTTGCTTGAGTACCTCTTTAGAACGTCTCCATCTTCACCAACCTCAAGTAAAAAAAATATTATATCGTAGTAGTTATCAATCATTCTAGGAACCCATTTTCTAGATGAATTTTTAAACTCAACTTACCTCATTCTTTTACGCACTAAAGATGGAATCTCTTTGCTCAAATGTCTATGATCTCCCCCATAGGTTGAAAATATGGGTTCATCTGATAACGTCTTTTGGGTTTGCAGTTTGCTTTTTGAAAAAAAGTAAAACCATTAACTTTAAGTGGTTGGCTGATAAGGGTCATGATCTTTATAGCATTCTCATTAAATTTAAGGTTTGAATATCTTTAGATGCAAATAAGTCTTTGTACCCACACTTGCTAGCTATACCGAAGTCTTATATGATTTGTATGGAGGGAGATCTTTACACGGATCCAAAATTTGCTTGAGATGAGTAAGTAAACGAAGTAGTTCTATCTTAAAAGAGTTTCACATCATTCAAAAAAGAAATAAAGTAAAAGCATTAATAAACAATTCTAAACATAAATCATTCGAAATTACTTTTATTTTTATTCCATATTGCAACAACTTTTTAACTGAAAAACAAAAATGCCCTCTAAAAAATTTTGTCAAATGAAACGCCCATTCAAATTGATTTTGACATTTTTCATCATAAGTTAATTGTCAATCGTTAATTATAAGACGTGATATTCAGGAAACGTTTCAATGGGTTGTACCTAAAAATCTCCAACAACAATTGGCTCGATAGTAATCTGACTGACACCATAAGACATTGACCAACAATGTAACAAAATTGTTTTAAGTTGCATTTTGAATATATGACAGTTTTATAGTTTGGATTGGAGAAATTTTTTCCAATCCAACTTAAAGAAAAACTTTGTCAGAAAATTTAAATCTTTTAATTCTTTTTTTTAATCAACATGAAGCTTCCTCAATGGAATTTTTTTTTTTGTTTTTGCTTTTGTTTTTTGAGTGAGAATCTTAGGATTTCATTAATCAAAATAAGTAGCTTTCTCAGCACATACAATATCATGAATAAAATTCGGATATTTTCTATCCAAATTTGCTCTAGAGATTGCTGAATTTCTCTCTTTGCTAATCTATGAGCCACCATATTTGCTTCCCTCTTGACATATCTCACATTCCAAGATCTTAAGCTGTGAAGTAAAATCTTAGCATCCTCGATCAAGTGGTGATATTGATTTCGAGATTGACCTTCCAATTGCATAACTCTTATTATTTTCAACGCATTTCCCTCTAACATTATGCTAAACATACCCCAATCCCTATTGAATTCCATCGCCTTCTAAGCTGCATATGCTTCCGCAATGGTTGGGTTGACTATAAATGGCTTCAAGGAACACATGGATGCCATCACATGTCCAACTTGATCTCTAACAATCACCTCTACACCTATTTTCCTGGTTGTGTCTATTGCCACGCTTTAATTTATTTTAATTATGCCATAATGTGGGACCATCCATTTTGGAACTTGAATAGGTTTGTCTAGCTTGTCATTAGTTTGCGCAATTTGTACTGCTACATTGAAATCTTTTGTAGCCTGTTACGTGAATGATTTCACAAACACATAACGAGATAGATTGTTAGGTTCTAAGGGAACCTAGACCTTTTAGATTCTGAGGGAATCTAGACGTTTTTCAAACACAAGGTTTGTAATTAATTTCTGCTTACTTTTATTAATCACTCACAACTATAAATAGTAAGAGAAGTACAATGACATAGACTTGGAGATGAACTCCTACCTATACTAAAAGATAAACTCTTATCACTTTACTAAAAGATAAACTGCTATCATGACTTGATAAACTCCTAATTTTATTATGGGATAAACTATAAACTTATACTCCCAATAGAAACCTATTGCTACTACATACTCAAACTCTTAATTGAAATAGATATAGATAAGTGTTGACATGTCAAAACTTATTATCATAACATAGCCTCCTTAGCACTATGGATGAATTGGGAAGGATGAGTGAACTCCCCTCCAAAAACTGTAGTATTTCTACGTAGCCAGATTTTACTTGCTATTGTTGCCACAAATTCTTCTTTGTTCAATTTCTCTAGAAGCACTCCCGGAATCAGCATAAAGTTATCACCTTTCTCTTGGAATTTTTCGAATCTTCCTAACACAATTTGTCAAAAGATTTGAGTCCATTTGATTATAAATGTGTTATATGCTATACTTTCATTTTACTGAATTGGTGTAGTAGTGTCTATCAAGCCTTAATTTTTTTAATTCTTTAATAAAATTCGATCCAAAAATTGATGGGCGCTATTACATCATCCTAAGAAAATGAAAGTAAAATGAGGGTCAGGGGTTGGCAATACTTTTTAATTAAGGGCCGGTTGAAATTTGATGGTCTGAGAAAGTATTTGGCTTTGCTGCCCCGTGGAAATTGGTCTATGGTAACATAGGTAAGCAAAATTAACGGGAATTGGTCTATTGACTGCTTGGAAATGTAATAATAATTTAAAAGGTCTGGTTGTGAGCCAGAAGTCGCTGTGTCATTCAACTGAAACAGTTTTGTAAACGTTTGAAATGTTTGAGTTAAGTGAACATTACAGCTTATTTTCTGTTTTGCCGTACTTTGTGGGTTTTTTCGTTGTTGTTACGAAAGACTTATGTAACCGTAGTTTGTTCTTCCTCTTAGATGGCTCTTAATCAAAAAAGGACAGTTATCTCTTTTTCAACTACTCATTTCCTATGGTTATTGCAGTTTTCAAGCTTGTCAACTTTTTGGCCAACTTTAAAAATCGTGGGGGAAATTTCACTTACCCATTAAATTATCACGATTTTTGTAATTTTTTTTTAAAAAATTTTAAAATTTATCAATTTAGTGTATCTAATTTTTAATCTTTTTTTAATGTTCCATTCCGTTAGCTAATTTTGTTAAGTCAGACGGTAAAAAAAGTGAAATAACTTTTATGCCCTTAACTTTTTTAAAAAATTACAAATTTATCCTTAATTTTGAATAAAAATTATTTTTTTTTTATTAAAAAAAAAAATTATGAGTTTGGGTTTGACTCAAACGTTGTGACCCACCACTGCCAAGGTGACCCACGACCATGGGTCATTAGACCCACGACAGGGTCACCGCTAGACCCCGCTGTGGGTCTAGTTGTGACCCAATGGCCATGGGTCACTAACGTGATCCAGCCGTGGGTCACTTTTTTTTAAAAAAAAAAAAATTGAAAAAAATTAAGAGTATTTAAGTAATTTAATACTATTTCGTTAGTATTTAATAGAAAATCCTAACTAATGAAAAACATTGAAAATAATTAAAAATTGAATATACTAAATTGAGATGTTTTGAAGTTTAAGAGAGACGATACAATAATCGAGACAATTCAATGGAAAAAGTAAAATTTCTCCAAAACCATATTATGCAACTAATTTCCGAGATATAGAAGACCCACCAATTTTTTTTTTCCCATTTCCTATTTCAGGATCTTAATTTCGGCACTGTATTTCGGTTTGGGTATATTATTTGGAGAGTTCAATCCTTTTTTTATTTATTTTTTTTATTTTAAGTCTTTTTCATTTTTTTTTTCTGCAAGATCTGGCTGCAACAATCATCTATCTAAACTTCCTTCATTGATTCCCCCTCAATGAATTGCTGTAAATTTTCTCCAAATATTTGGACCGAACTGTGCATTTCACTAAACAGTTTCATAAATTTTCTGTAAATCTGGAGACTGCTCTTTAGCAATATATATTTTCAGAGGATTGATATAACAAAAACACCAAAAAACATATAAATAAAAATAACAATATACTCAAACCCAGTCATATCTAGACACGAACACCTGAATTACATTTCTGATTTTGAATCTCTTGGCTCAAAACATTATACGTCATGGTGCAATTCAATTGCACGACAACTTTTTTCTTGAAGATATTTAAGATCTTAACCCTGCCGCTGAGCTTTGTATAGCTGTTCATCGCCAAAGCCCCTGAACTCCAATCGTTGGCAAGGCTTGGAACAGCAGCAATCTTGTCGGTAATGATATCCACCGTCAGATTCATCCTCACTGTACGCCTTGCCTTGGCCTTGCCTGATGGAATCTGAGCCTCACCCACCATCGACCCACCATAGTATACAGTCGTCGTGCTGTTGCTATATCTAAACGACGCCGCGTTGGGGTTTTTCACAGAAACATCGGCGGTGAGCGTGATATTACCACCTTGACTGAGACTGAAATTTCCATTGCGCAATTGGAGCGTCACCGAGTTCATCCTCACCTGCGGGTCTTTTATGTGGAAGACAGTGAAGCCGAGGACTATAAGGGTAACGGCGAGGACTAAGAGGACGGCAGTAACGGAGCCGCAGCATTTGATGTATTTTCTTTGACGGATTTTTACTTCCGTCGAAATTTCTTCATCTTCGTCGCTGCGGGTTCGTAAGGAAAAAGGGGTTAAGGGCTTGGCCTGATCTTTTTCAGCCATGGGCGCCGTTTCCGAGCAAAAGGTGAATCGGTGTTTTGGGGATATAAAGGCAAAATTTGAAATTTCCACGCTCGTTTATTTTTGAGTCAAGTCCACTTCTTTCGTTCTAGACGCGTCGTGAGTATTGACTTTGATTTTTTGGGACTTAATTTATGGAATTCCAACCTTAGAAAATTGCCGGATAATATGGTTTTGAATCAATCACGTACGGAAGCTTCTAATTAATGATTAAATATATTAGTATTATTGGACGGCAAATGGCCGCATTTATCAAACAATTTGCTTGTCTTTTTAGACTAGTACTGAGATTCCAGCAATTTTGTTGGTCAGGTTAGTAATAATTTAGATAATATTTGTGAGAATTTTGTTAAGCTTATTTATCGAAACAAATGTTGAACATTTCGCCATTTTAATATGAACACGTGAATTTCATAAAAATTTTCTTATATTTACTGTAATAACTCGTCGTTAGTAGTAATTTGAACAACATTTATGATAAAAAATTTATTAAGCTAATTTGTCTAACATTTAGCCATTTTATTCAAATAAGTGAATTCCGTAAGATCTTTCTTATATTTACTATAATAGCACGTCACTGAAGATCGGGTCCGTCTTCGGTTTTTCCTTTTGCCTTAGGAGTCGTGCTAGGCGTCGGCACAAGCGGACGCCTAGCGTCCGTTTTGAGTTGAAAAAAAATATATAAAATAAAAAAAATACTTTTTTTTATTATAAAACAGGCTTAAACTTGTCCAATTCTCAGTTTATTTTTTTCTAAGGTTATAAAATGGGGATGAAATAAGCCTGAACCTGTTTTTTGTTAAAAAAAATATTTTTTCTTAACAAAAAATAAGACGGACGACCGGCTCTACTCTTGCCTTAGCAACGAAAAGTCCAATTATTCAAAGAGAGAGAGAGAGAGAGAGACGTCAAACGTGCAATGGTGGTAATGTAATGGGGAAGTGAAAGGAGGAGGAATATAACGTCTTATATGTCGTAATCAGCATGCGAAATGAAATGTCTTTTTCCCTCGTTTTACCCACCAACAAGGAGGAAGGAAATGGCACCATCATTGGTCAAGGATTTGAATATATTAAAAGAGGGCGATTGGAATTTAGGATGGGATATTTCCACGAAAGTGTTGATAATTGAAATGTTGCATTGGATTATAGCAGCCATAACATATCTGCCAATGAGAAAATTTGGTAGATAAATGTTTATGTTCATTTTTTTGTATATTTTTTTTGTCATTACCGTATAAGATAGGTGTAAATTCTTCATTGAATTTGTGAGATTCACAGGCGGGTTTCATAGATTCAATGATAAATTTACAAAAGAGATGGACAAAAAATATGCAAGAGAATGACACAAAATACATTATATATAAATATAATATATATATATATATATATATATATATAATATATATATATCACATCAAAATAATTTTTTAAATTAAAATATGAAAACACTCCTCAAATATCAATCACCGTCACATTCTTTCCAAAATTTTCCTTTATTCCATCTAGAAGCTTAAGAATGCGTTGATAAATAAAGCTTTTGCCTATAGAAAAAGTCTAAAAGAGATCTTTTTATTTTTTTTAAAGAAAAAACCGTCATTTTTAAGCATCCCACACAACAGAGTTTTTAACTTTTTTAGAGCAAAAAAGTATTTTTTTAAACCGAACCAACAATTATTTATTTATTTATGTTTTGGGTTTAAAATATATTTTTAAGTACCAAAAGTATATTTTTAAGCTCCTTAACACAATCCTAAACAGGTTCTAAGTTTTGTTGGCCACTACTTCTGTGGGTTATCAAGTACTAATTAAGAAGTATTTTGATCTTTTAGAGTTACCAGGAATAAAAGGAAATCATGCATAAATATTTGATATAGATTTTAATGAATATGTTTAGATTTTTTTTTTCCTAATTGAATAAGTTTAGTTATATGAACTCAATAAGGTGGATAAATCATAATTTTATAGTCCCTAAACTTAGGTTGTGTTGTTTTGTTTGCACTTAACTTGTCAAATTATACCCTTCTATTATTATTGATACAGGCCGTGATCCCAGCATCAATCAAAGGGCTTGTCTTTTCTGGATATAGATTTTAGCAATTTTGTTGTCCCAATTGATAGTAAATTAGACAACAAATGTGAAAGAGTTTTTATAATACTCACTTGTCTAAATAAATTTCAAACATACAACCCTCCCTTTTGTTCATGTAGGTGGACCCAATAGGAACTCTCTCACAACCCCAAAGGGTTGGCTCAGTTGATGAAAGCATGAGACTTTGAGTACTTCTCATACTTCTAGGTTCGTAACTCATTGAGTATAAACTGCCTTTTAAGGCCAGCCCTCTGTATGAATCCGCGACTCAATCAGTCCATGCACTGAGAGAGGGTGCGAGGTATGAGTCCAATGTTTACTTAACATAGATGAGTACACGAAGTGACTCTATTTTAAAGGTACACGATGTGATCCTAAAAGGAGCTGGGAGCGCTCCCAGCTCCCTGCAGCAGCAGGGAGCTCCAGCTGCTACTCCCTGCTGCAGGGAGCAGGGAGCAGCAGCTCCCTGTGCAAAACCAAAAAAAAATAATAATAACAAAAAAGAGAAGAGAAAAAAATGTATATAAATTTGTATATATATATAAAATTAATAATTATATATATAAAAACCGGTTATCCGGTTACCCGGTTAATAACCGGTTTTCTAAAATTAATAACCGTAACCGCAACCGGCTTAACCGGTTATCGGTTATCCGGTTATCCGGTTGCGGTTATTTTCGGTTTCCCGGTTTTCCGGTTTGTCCGGTTATCCGGTAATCCGGTTATCCGGTTATAAGCGGTTAATAACCGCCCCGCTTGTACACTCCTAGCTGGAAGCCCCTTCTCCTCTGCTGAACTCTTTCTTTTTAACCTGCTCCTTGGGCTTCGCGTCTCTTTCTGCGTACATCCTTATCATCTCCTCTTGATTGATGAATTCTTCAGCTTTCTCCATGAACTCCCGCAGGGTCGTAGGAGTCTTTTTAGCCAGTTCTAGGACGAAAGGTCCCTTGTGCCAGAGTCCGTTTATAGCAGCAGTCAAAACTACGCTTTCGGACATATCTTCCGCTTCCACTCTCTCCTTATTGAACCTCTGGAGGAAGTCTTTGAGGAGTTCGTTCTCCCCCTGCTTCAGAGCCAGCATAAACTGCAACGTATTCTTGCGTCTTTTCGACGCTAGAAACTGCGTGAGGAAGGTTTTTGCCAAGTCCTCGAAACTATCAATGGAGCTAGCTGGTAATCCCCCGAACCACTCTTGGGCACTACCCTCCAAGGTGAGGGGGAACGCGCGACAGGCTATCTCATCAGTCGTCGCATGCAAGTCTATGTGGGCCTTATAAGACTTCAAATGGCCGACAGGATCACCCGTTCCGTCGTAGGATTTAACAGGGGGGACCTTGAACCGCGCAGGAACTGGATGGCTCATTATACGCGGTGTAAAAACCGAACGGGCCCGTTGGATAATTAAGTCGACCGCAGACTGCTTCCTTCCCAAGTTGAGAAGTGTTGCTTCGTATTTGGCTTTTAGGCCCCTAATTAGGGCATGCACATCTTCATGCGGAGGCGGGGGGTTAACCTGGAAGCGTCTCGGCTCAGGATCGCGACGGTTCTCCCCTTCAAAGTTTAGGCGGTGTCTGGGTGCACCATCTCCAGTACGACGCTCATTTTGCTGATGGCGGCGATGCTGTGCGCCGCTTGTCTGGCCTTCGTTCGATCTGTGGGGCGGGCGTTGGTTGCCCTCCTGTGCGTGCTGACTCTCGCCCCCGCTCCGACGACTTCCATCGTGGCGGTCTTCATCCCGCGAGTCTTTAACATGCACATATTCTTCTTCGTCAGCATTGGGCTCATCAGAGTCCGTTTCAGAGAACGCTTGTCCCTCTACGTGCACTCTGCCCCGTGGGCTAGGGCAGAGCTGGCGAACGAGGGATGCATTCATGCGCTTAAGAGCTTCTATCTCTTCGGCCATTTGTTGCATTTTGGCTTCTGGGGTTAGGGAAGCGGCTCCCGCCGCCGAAGACGGGAAGACGACGGATTTTCCTTTGTCTAAATGAGGAGTTTCCGGAACAAACGCACGGTTGCCCGTCCGCTCCCCGCGCTNGTCCGTTTCAGAGAACGCTTGTCCCTCTACGTGCACTCTGCCCCGTGGGCTAGGGCAGAGCTGGCGAACGAGGGATGCATTCATGCGCTTAAGAGCTTCTATCTCTTCGGCCATTTGTTGCATTTTGGCTTCTGGGGTTAGGGAAGCGGCTCCCGCCGCCGAAGACGGGAAGACGACGGATTTTCCTTTGTCTAAATGAGGAGTTTCCGGAACAAACGCACGGTTGCCCGTCCGCTCCCCGCGCTGGCTTGGGGATACTTGTGAAGTTTTTTCAATACCCATCGCAGTCAAGTTAGTTTTGTAGTAAGAACAAAAGCGTTCCCACAGACGGCGCCAAACTATTGAGACAGTTTCCAACTCCGACTGCACGGTGACCTGAGAACAGAGAAAACGTTAGACATAAGAGCTTGCCGGAGGTTGCCGGCGGGGGATAGCTCCGATGCCTAAGTCAGTTTCTTATCTTTGAGAGAAAAGACTTAGAATGATTCTTTCGTTAAAGCATACGTACCTTTTGCCGAACCTATCCCTTCTCCTTATATAGTGGCTGTCCTCCCGAGGCTCATTTAATGAAGCTCTTCGGTGGGCCCCTGGGTTCCCCCCTAGTCGTCTATGCCCATACGGGCCATTAAAGGTTGTTCCACGTGCCATAGGCGCAATGGTCTACGGTATGTGAATTCCTGTTTGATTGTCACATCAATCATGTCTTAATGGGTTTTGTAAGCATCGGGAACTTGCGGGCACAATGATCGAGGCCGGCGATCATAAATGCTTACCATAATGGGGCTTGTCCCTTCTTCATGAAAGGCCGTTAACTTTCTTATATGGGAGCCGAACCTTAAAGGTCGGCGAGGCTCCTTTAGACAGGAGCAGAACTTCGGGGGCCGGCAGAATTCTATATACGGAACCGGACCCAGGGGTTCGGCAGGGTCCCTAACACATCAGCCAAACCTTATGACCAAGGTCGGTGGAGGGGTGGACTTGGGCTTAACCTGCATGCGCCACGCTGTAAGAGAATCAGGTGTGGGCCTAACTGTAGCTTCGGGCCCAATCTCCAACAAGGTATAAAAATTAGTACAAAAGTGATTTATGAATCATGCATGATATTTTCACAAAAGACGAGTTTAATCTCTGATATTATACTCTTAATAAAAATAGTGTTTTTACTTTTTAAAAGAATAAAGAGCACAACCTCAGCGATTAAATATCTTCTTTTAAATACAAGAAATATGCCATATAAGTATAAGTAGTCGTTTGTTTGACAATATAGTATATTTGAAATATTACGCCGCTCAATAGGGTTAGCGCGTTCGTAAAGACATCTAGTACAACTCCCGGTGTCTTGTCATTGCACAACTACTGTCTTACATTAGCAGTCCAACCTCGGATAGACCACACTGACTAGCTAAGCCATAACTGATGACCCACTCAATGAATGGTGCGTTGTCATAAACTAAACCATTGGATCCAAGGCCCTCTCAATAATATAAACTCTTTTGACTATAAAATCAACCCGTAATAATGGTAAATCCATGACCATTATTCCGTTACGAGACGGTGCAACCATGTCATATGATGCAAGTATTGTTTATTTATTAAAAAATAAAGGAGTATATAAGTAAATAGCATTTCATCGTAAAACTGGTAAGATTAAACATAACGTGCCCAGTCATTTGATATATCGCACTTCAAAATCGTAGTTTCATTACTAAATTAAAACACTTACCTCGATTGCTTATCGGATGCTTCAGACATTTTGCAAATCCCTCGTTAATTGTAAAATAACCCGATAATATGCTAAGAATGTAATCCCTTACAAACCGCGAATCATTCTGTGGTTTTTGCCTTAAAAACCTCTAACTTGGCATTTCTAGTCATCATCGAACGTTTGACACGATTATTAAACGTTTGATCCTTGGAGATTGAACGTTTGATCAAGAACAGTGGAACGTTTGATGCAAATCCAGAATGCACGAAAGTCCAAAAACTCCTATCAAACCTATCTACAATTATTCTTAGACTTAGAACATTATCTATTCAACACCAAACAACATTAAAGAACGTAGAAAACATACTTTTAAAGAGAAAAAATACAAAGAAGTTCCTTTTATTAAAACATCTTGGAAAAGCCCTCATAAAAGCCTTTGAATCATTATAACATAATTTAAAAGTATAAACATGATCTTAACCATCAAAATATAACATAGTAAGAGTAAAGGTTCGCAGATTACCTCTGAAAAAATATAAATTCCTTCAAATGAAAACTCTCTTCTAGGAACCCTTCTTAATTTTAACAAATATCTTTCTGAAAGGTTTGAATCGGTTCTAGGGTGTTCCTAAGGGAAAATATGGAAGTATTTATAGGAGAGTGGAGTGTCAAACAAATTCCCACGCATAAATCTATTTTTGGAAATAATCGAATGTTTGATGCATAATATCGAACGTTTGATTTATTTATATCAGAAAATTAGGATTCTTCATCAAACGTTTGATTAAAGTGTCGAACATTTGATAAAATCACATCAAATGTTCCATAAAAGCATCGAATGTTTGATGTTCGTACATATACATTCTAAGCATCGCCCAAGTTTTGCAAAGCATGTGACTGTACTTTCCAAGATCGAACATTTGATAAAAATCATTGAACATTTGATGGTTTCATTTTCTGATAAAAACATTATTTAAATATTTAACAAAAATTAGTGAAGTGTTTTTAAATAAAAATATTTCCAGAAATAGTTTATAATATTTTGGAGTATTACAAAACGTTCGATGTTCCTCATTAAACATTCGATGTGCGAGTGTAGAGCGTTCGACCATTTTAGTCAAACGTTCGATGCTCGGTCAGAATGACCTTTTGGGTTATTAGAAGCCTAGAACTTGTTTAACTCAAGGCATAAGACTAATGGTAAGATCGTTTCTCAGATATGGAGGTTGGAGACTGCATAGAGGAATATTTGGTTGATCCACACGATACAATTGAGTAAAAACTCACATAGATATTTATTATTGTTATACTTTAATGCATAGCGTGACTATTTTGATTTATAAAACATGCGTATTTATAACTTTCATGAAATGCTTATTTCTTCTTAAATGTGAACTACATTTGTGGAAACGATTGTGATTAAAAAAAATAATGAAATGATGAGTTGTGAAGAGTATGTATATAAAATACACAAAGACTAATGTGCATCGCATGACATGATTGCACTATCTCGTACCGGAATAATAGCCATGAGTTTACTATTTTACGGGTTAATTCTATGGTCAAATAGTGTGATTTTATAAAGAGGGTCTTGGATCCAATAGTTTAGTTTGTGGAGTAATGATATCCTTCAGCCGGGTGTGAAGGAACAGTGAATCACACCCGGCTGTGTCACATGCCACATCAGCTTTATTAAAAAAAAAAAATTTCAAAAATTTCAAAATTCTTCCTATACTCCTCCGCGCGTTCCCGCAGTCTTCATTACTCTGTTTTTAAAAACCCTAGTTTCTCCTCTCTCTCTCCTATTTCTCTTTTCTCTCTTCCACGCCGTCTGCCTTGCTCTCTGGTCTGCGCGCCGTTGCCGTCTGCCTTGCTCTCTTCATTTTTTTCCCTTCTTTCGTGTGACCTTCCCAGACTATTTCAGAGCTTCCTCTTCATTTCACTCGGTTCAGGTATGTTTCCTTTCTTCCCCCTTTTTTTTTTCCCCTCTGAAGTGGTTCCCGTATTTTTTATTATTTTAATTATTTTTAGGGTTTCTATTCTTGTTATAATTTGGTTGAGGGGAGTGTGGTGTTAAAACGTTAATGAGAATGATCTTTTTGCGATTTTTTGCTATTGCTCTATGGTATGACATTCTTTGATGTGTTGTATTGTTCATTTGTTTTTGTAGATGATGGGAAATGATGAAGAAAGGAAATAAATTTATATGTTCTGTGTTGTTTTCATTATAGTTCCTTTGATGTGTTGTATTGTTCATTTGTTTTGTAGATGATGGGAAATGATGAAGAAAGGAAATAAATTTATATGTTCTGTGTTTGTTTTCATTATAGGTCCCAAACATAAGTTGAAGGCCTTCACTATTTTACCTCTAATCATGTTCTGTGTTGAAGGCCTTGTTATTTTACCTCTAATCATATTCTCTACCTATAGTAGATATGTTGACAGTTGAGAGTCTGTATATCCTTCTGTCAATTTTTTTTTTTTAGTAGGGTCCTTATTTCTTGTCTTTTGCCCTATATATCAATCATAGTGGTATCCCTGGTTATTGCTATGAGAAAAACTAAACCTTTGGCATTCAGTGAATCATTTAATGCTTCTCGAATCTATAAGTACCAATTAAAAAATACCCATAGTGGAATGATGCAGTCATTGTTGTTCTAAAAACGCTGATGAAAAAGGTGGGTTTTTCAAATCAACTGGAGGCCAATTTAAACTATGATCATTTTGGCCGAGCTGATGTGCCTTGACTGGATCTTATTTTGGGTATGAATTCTCTCTCTTT
>FXXK01000160.1:15851-27414 GCA_900184695.1 Betula pendula
CTGTCTTCTGGACCAAGATTTGTAGTGACATTCCTTATTGGGCCAAGGATTAAATAGTGACATTGCGTTAGGAGAGCTAAACCTCAAAGAAGCTTATACCTATTTCTTGAATGTAAGTTGAAGTGTGGGCTCATTGAATGCTCCCCACACTCTCAAAGAATCAGGTCTCCATCTTTTTTGTGAAGGATTGGACTCTCCCTCCCTCAATTGGGAAAGAAATTTTTCAAGAACTTTGTTGCCAGCTCCTCCAGTTTCGTGAACAGATCATCAGTCAAAGAATCAACCAAAGCTAGCATTATCTTAAAGGAAAAAAGGAAATAGATTAATCCACAAACCCAATTAAACTGATTTCTTCTACGTTTAAGCCATGGATGCTTCTAAGTTTTGCACAGGTCAAAGAAGTCCCAAATGTGAGAATAAGGATCACTCTGTAGATTGGAACCAAAATTGAGCAGGGTGAGGAGATAAATTAATTGCTTTGCACATTCGGCATGGAAAGCAATATACGATGCTGATTTAGATTCTGTGGAATAGAACTCTTCATCGGCTTTCGCTCGAGCTGATTCTCTTCCCCATGCTGCTTTACCATCTTTTCCTCAACTTCGAATTCTTCTTTGTTTCGGAGTTGTCTCTTTGCCTCTTGAGGTTGGCGAATAGTGTGTTCAAGTTCTAGATGGTATGGAATAACGCTAAATTTTGAGATTGACGTCCTGGCAAAATTCTGCAGCAGCATAGCGTTCTCAGTCTGTGGTTCTGGAAGAGAGGTGCTCATAGCACATTGCTGCAGACAAAACAAAATTCTGCTAGAAAAAATTCTGAAAACAAATTATGCTAACATTTGGGCTTTAAGCAAAATTAGATAAATAGAAGGGAAAAACTTTTCTTAAACATAATTCAACGCAATCCTCGACAACAGTGCCAAAACCACCTGTTTATAGCAAATATCTATCCAAATAAATAGGCAAATAAATGCCATTTTACTCGCAAGTGGTACATAGATCAAAACAATAGTATAGAACGGTAAATACGAGATCCCCCCCATTTTCACAGCGATTGCCCACAAATACTGCTGTTAAAAAGCGATCTTAAGAAAATATTTTGAATGAACGAGATCAAAGATTAATGAATTGAAAAATAAGATAAACCGGGAAGGGGGTATCGACTATCCACCACTAATTATACTCATTTAATAACACAAATGCACAATGCTAACAATTTATGTCAACGATATTCAATATTTGCCAGCCTACCAGGGCATGGGTGGTTACTACAAAAGCTATTGATCTATCCTAAACAACGAGATTAGGCGCGCCCCACTCCGCTCCGTATACTAAACTCTTTTATTCGTTGACAGGATTTATACATGGGTGTCCGATACTAAGTTGTCTCAATTAAGCACCAAATGTATGGAGATCCATAAACCCTAAGCACCTCCACAATATGGTTTTTATATGTCGATCTTTCATACCTCTCCGATTATCCCAAGAAACCTGTGATTGGGTTCTTTTATTACTCTATTAGGCCTAGAATTCAGTCATCCAAATTTACCTAAACTAACGAATCCATACCACATGCATAACGATGACAACGCCATAAACATATGAGGATTCAATAACCGGAAATAATTGAATCTAAGCATCAAAGACAAGAATTTGTAGTAAGGCAAATTGAAACCTTAAGAGACATGATTAGGGCGCGCGCTCTCAATCAAGCCTAATTAAAACCCCTCACCTACTTACACATAATTCGGAATGAAAATATCCTTTATAAGAAATAACAAAGAAAAACTAAAACTCAAGGAAAACTAAGAAAAACCCTTCTTGATCTTCTTCCTCAAAACTTATGTGTTGTTTTGGAGGACTTACGGGCGTATTATAGAGTTTCAGGAAGCAACTGTGAGTGCAATTCGTGCAGCCTAGAAGTCCAAAATCGAGTGGAGTTGGATTTCCATCATGCCAACCAACTTTCAGCATCTGCAGAAACCGAGGGGAATCGACGCCAACTTTCCTCTTTCCAACGCACTTGACTTGTCTTAATGCTGAGTTTTGAGCTAAAAATTATAGCCAAATAATGCATAAAGGTCAAATGAACCACCAGCTTTGCAACAGTTAAGTGTTTCTAAGCCGAGTTGGATGAATTGCTTGCGTTTTTTTCCAAAACCTACAAATGTAGGAAAAACAGAAAAAACAGTCAACTATAACCAAAATAAGAGATTAACATACGTAACATTAGGAGGCTTGAATGGTGTAACATTTAGCACTTATCAATAAGCTAATCATCCTGTTCTTGTGATCTCACAAGAGTTTTATCCCTAGGATGTAGCTACTTCTGCCCCAAGTTTTCCATATCAAAACTATTTAGACAGACCAGATTCTAACTGAATATCAATGTTCCTTCATCTACATACAGCCACTAAGAAGTGTCACTACTATATCCCTACACTTCTTGTACACACATGGTTCTCGAGTTTTGTTCAACACCATACTGTTTTGATAGTTTCATTAAACCTGATGTTCTAATAAAATTGGACTTTGCAATGTACAACTAGAAAATCCTTTGCTGCATCATATAAGATGTCCTTGTAAGTGCCCGTTTTACAGAAGGCAGTCTTGACGTCGATTTGCCAACTCTCATAGTCAAGAGAGTGGAAAATAGCAAAGAGTATCCGAATGGACGTCAAGCATAGCTACTGGTGGAAATGTTTCTTAAATCGATCCCCTTCTGATGTTGAACCCCGTCAAGCAAACGAGACCCAACAACGAAAGGAACCCAAGATCGTTCTATGGAACAGATTTGAATGGAAGACCTCGACCCGTTGTTTAGTGATCAAACAAGACGTCGTATATATGAAGACGCCACAAAAGGTGGTGGAATACTCCGTTTGATAAGTCGAGATGAACGCCACGGGAAATCCCAATAAGTTCGAGTAGTTCTTCAAAGAACCAAAGAGAAGTACAACAAGGGTTTATAATAATCAATGTCTGCGTTTTCATTGCTTATGCACCTATTTAAAGGGCGACGTTAAAGGAAAAAAAGCCCTAACATAGAAACACCTCATTAAAGCCGAAAAAGGTTAGGATAAATCCCTTACCCCACTTGCTAAACACACCATTTCCTTGCCATTGCAAACACACAAGACATATAATCTGGCAAGAGAGCCATATATACCTTATATCCTTTCTGCTAAGATCAATGCCGTTTGGACATCAACATGAATAATCCATTACAGTATCTAGGGATTTTGAGGAAACTCTGTAGATAATGGCTTGGACCCGACTCAGAAGTATCATAAAGAAATGGATGGTGGAAACTAAAGACAGATAACATAAAAGAAAGGAGCATTGTGCCAGACGTTGATGATATTTTAGTCTATTCCGGCTAATCATCGTGACATGGAATAACAATAGCTATAGAGCAAACACAGATCGCCTTTAGAGAGTTACTAAAGGCGAAAAATACTAAAATAGTTTTCTGCTCGATATTTGCTGAAAAGAGCTAGACCACATATTTCAGAAAATTTGTCGCGAATCGCTCTAATATGAAATAAACCGATTCCCTATAAGTCAATAATTTGCCTATAGACCATATTCTTAATCTTATGAGCCATTGTCGCGCGGATCTCGTATCCCGAATAACGATATGCATATGTCATATGGTGTAAGACCGAATGGTTGAGTCGGGTTGCACACGTCGCAATGATCCAAGATGCATCAAATCGGGTGACTAGCTCCACAATCACTTCTGTGAGCGGTAAGACGTACTTAATATGGAAGAAGTCTGTTGAGGGATAAGGATTCCTTTGTACCCACGCCTTGTTCGCTAGAGCTCTCGTTCATATCTGTAAGACACACTAGTACCACTAACGAGATACGAAGAAACGAGCCAGGCGTGCCATTTGATATCCCTCATTCCCCTCCTCAGAGTTTGGAAAAGGAGATTGTGAACCTGAAAATCACTCTAAGGTAATCGAAAGAGAAAGTCAGTTTAAGAGTATCTAACAGCCCATGGCAACTTCTATATTGCTCTGTTCCACATCCTCCCGACCACAGAGTAGAGCTACTGGTGATGGTAATCTAGTGGATAAGCGTCTTGTCCACTTCTCAAGTGGCATCTGGAGGACGTCGTCTAGAATGCGAATACCGCGAGAGCAATGGTAAAGTAATCTCCTCTCTGAGCACATATTTCTAACGTCTCAGTTTGATATTATCGACCATGAGTATAATAAAAGGAAACATCCCACTCATCTTTCTGTTCTCACATTAAATCAAAGTCCAAGAACCAGCAAATCAAGCCAGGTTTCAAGCCTTAAAGCATACGAATGTCTCCACTTGATGTGCATTGTGTTACTGGCTAGTAAGTTCGGAACAGAGTTACGATATTCGATCAAAACGATCCAGAATAGCCTTCTGTGACATATATCTCACTTCACTCAGAAGACCTTTCTGAATTTATGAAAAAGCATGACATTACAGAGACTAGTCGAGTCTTGTATCGTTATATAATGCCCATATACCTAAATTTGCTAATAACGTGTCCGTCTCAAACGGTAATATACCATCCGGAGGATAAGGACAAATGCAATGGAGTATAGCCCAAAGGATAAACCGGCCAATAACATGCGAAGAGTATGAAAAGCATATAAGTGAATAGCCGTAACATTTTGTTCACATCTATATACGAACCAATGACTATTTACTCCAGCGATTAGGGTATAACTCACCATGTGTGACATTAGACCTCAAGACCTTATCCTCTGATTCCTATAGGCATATTAATATGTATCGAGCTCTCATCTTATTTAATTGATTTTACCCTCCAAGTAAGATTAGACGAAAGTGCATACAGTTATATAAAAGAAACTCTCTCAAGAATATGACCATCTCTAACAGTTTCATAGAAGCGACACACGAAGAAGAAAGCTAGGCTAATGGTGGGATAGAAACAAATGAGTCTTCTGAAGTATACTTACTTGCAAGTTATGGCTCATTATCTATTAGAATGCGACTAATTGTAGAGTGTAAAGTGTTACCTCCAAAAATAGATCCAAGCATTGCATCTCACATATCCGAGACACGAAGATTTTAATGTGAGTCGCTTACCAAGCAAGGCCAAATGGATCAACCTCATGCACTCAATCTCCAATAAAGAAAAAGTATTTAGACAAAGCGAAAGCCATGATACAAGCATCTATTTGGTGTAGGCTCAGCGAAATAGTATAAAGTGGAACCAAGTTATTAGAAGAAGATCATATGTACGAACCTCGTCTCTTATCTCATGCCAAAAGAAAAGCTGTAGAACATCTCAATACCAACCTGCGAATCAAACCACCAGTCAGGCAAAGTCTATCATATAAAAGATCCATTTATTCAAATCCAAAGAGAGAGGCACTCCTATGGAGAACTGGTATACGATTGGATAGAGTGTAGAGCGCTAGTGTCCAAGAAGCAATTGGGTGATAGTGACAGACTCACAAAAGTGTCTCACTTCTTGCCACTCAAGATTACAGACTCTATGGAAAACTTGCGAGCATGTATATACAGAAATTGTCAGACTCATGGGGTACCAGCCTCCATTGTTTCTGATCGTGATGCTAGATTCACTTCTAAGCTTTGGCAAACAGACTGCAAGATGCAATGGGAACCAAGCTAAGCCCTATAGCATCCGTGCCTATCTCATCCAACAAACCCCGTTGCAACTGTTGGGCAATATTAAAGATCCTGCCGAAACTGTATATGAACCGACCAGACACATATGCCAGAAATCGTATGATGTCGAGCCCCATCACTTCTTAATCAGGGGTGCAGAACCCGAGAATACACAGATTGTACTTGCCTTTCCTGCCAATTAGTAAAGCCTATAAAGCTAGCAACTCCAAATAACAACAGCTATCTAGAAGTCTCATTAAACTATCCCCACTAAGGCCCAACCTAGTTGATCTAAGCTGCAACTAAGTTAGATAGAATCCGCTCATTAGAGCAACCATATTATGTTAAGGCATGCCATACGCTTATTTTCTCGGGGAATATTAGCGAGTTAGGTCCAATTAACCAAAGTTCGTAACAATAATGACTAAATACCAAGTGATAGTGACAGTTCCTCAATAATATTTGTTGCTGACGCCAAGGAGTCTAGAGAATAGAACATTTTGCCTTAGGTCACAAAAAATTAACACTGGTCTTCAAATATGAATAAGCTATTTATTCTCTAATAATTGTTTCAATTGAGAACTAGAATTTAGTTGCTATCCAAGTGTGTGAGAGTCACGGTCATACTCTGCGAAGAATCGTTGCCCACTCAGCGGCGAACTACAACTAACACCGCAATACCGTCTCCATCTCTGCTTTGTTTGAGAGAGTATGGATCGTCCCATCATCGGTCCCAACGTCTCTTGCAACTCCACCCATCGCGCGGCATCCCCGAATTGGAAGAAAATTTTTCAAGCAATCTTTGTTGACGAGTTTCCGTTTCGCCACGCCTGTGTAACAAGATGTCTCTCAGAGGACAAAGCAATTATTCCAGAGGCCAATAGTCGTTGACATCTCACTATACTCCATTGAAGGAGACATAGGAGATAGAAGTTGTCATGACACGTCTCTAAAAGCCCGAACCAAATGATACAACTCCTTGTCATAAGAGTTGGGTAGTTTAAAGCTGCCCCGCTGAGGTTTTCTCACGACTGAAAGTAACGCAATTGGTCTCTTTCTTGCATAATGAAGGCAAGCTATACCAATACCTGAAGCACTCCTCATTCAATTATCAAAATGTTTAGAAAAGTTAGGTAAGATAACAAGGTGCATTAGGTTAAGCCTTCTCTTTGAAATCCAACGTTCTTCCTATCACATTTCCGGTTTCAAACTTTAACGGCTCAGCGGCTGAAAGCTAGGCAGAAAGTTGTTCCGGCACTAGCTCAAAAAACGGCCGTAGAAACTAGCACACAGGTGAATGTAACTAATAACATTGACCGATCCTCTGTAGATGGAACTCAATGGAGACCCACGTGTTGAGGGGAGCTATTGACAACTCATAAAGGATTGCAATACGTACTCTCTATCTATCTCTCTGCACTCGAAGAACACGCTATAAATAACCTATGTGCAGCCGATATTATCAAACATATTCTCCCGAATAAAAAGTAACTCACTTCATATTCTGGGCTGTTAGCATCGAACAAGTTGACTACTTCTCCTATATATTGCAATACAACTTTTTTCCGCTTCTAGAACTCTATAACCTTTGCCATTCTATCTCAAATCGTGAACTTTACTATATTTCGTTCAGTGAGTGTTCTTTTGCGCTTTAGCTCTTAAGAGTTGCAGGATATATGATGTTTCCATACATCTAATATAGATATTGGTACAGCACAGACAATAAACGCGCTGACCATATTTATGAGATGACTTCCCATCGGCAGAACATTCGTTTCAGCAGCAGCATAGGTCTCATCATAAGGGTGCCCACGGTAGCGAATTAGTCAGACCACAGGAAAGAGGTGCATACGAACCCACGCCCATTCATTGAGAACAAAAACGAACCAATACTGCTATGAAAATATAATGAGGAATAGCGTATAATTTATCTATATATCATCTCCTGGTCTCTTAATAACACTAATATTGAGTATGATAAAATCCACTTAAAGTGCAAAAACTTTCTAAAAAATATTCACAACACGAACATATCCGCAGCGATCAACAGGACTGTGGTCTCAAAGAGAACACGGGACGCTATATGAATTCAGTGCCGTCTAAAAAATATCTAACCTAAGAACAAGAATTATTAGAATAATGGAAGACCTCGAAACACCGATATGTTATTAGCTAACATTTAAAAACACAAGCGCGCGAATCGGTAGCAAAAGTAGACAAGACGCACATAGAACGGTGAGTATCTGGATACCTACGTCTATTGATTAATGCTAACGATGAGATGCACGGGGAATAATCACCAATAAGTATTCGATGGTATAAAAATGCCGATTCTCAATAAGAAACACAAAAGAGAAAAAATCTGAAGCCAAAGAGTCTAAAGATATGAAGAAATGCGAGAATCCAATTAGACTGCATATTTTATCCAATGTAGCTTATTGAATCCTAAATTATAAAAGGCTGACAGACTTATCTATAAATTATAACAATACGACTCCTAAATCCACAAGAAAACCTCATATTAAATTGCCGAAAATGGTTAAGAGAAATAAATATTACCTTGCTAAAACACATTCCTTGCCTTGCCTAAACACACAAGCATATAAGGAAATAATTTATTTGCTAAAACACACAAGACATATAAGGCAATAAAGGATGGACGCCTAGAGTCATAAAGAAAGGAAATAAATGGACAACATAAAAGGAAAGAAATGGCCGCTACAATGCCGGGTGTGGCTGAACTTGTGGCACAAACTAATCAACTCATTGCTACAGTTTTAGCTCGTCTACCACAGCCACCTGAACAAAGAGAAACGGTTGGCTGCACCTCAGCCAATTTCTTTCGCCATCATTATCCGACATTTAATGGTATAGCTGGAGCTATAGCAGCAGATAGTTGGCTCACAGGTATAAAAATGCTTATGCGGACGCTGAAATGCACAGATGAGCAAATGGTTGAATATGCATCCCTCAAGCTCTCAGATGAAGCTGCTTATTGGTGGTTATCAAAGTATGCTATGTTGATGGCTGAATTGGGCGAGAATGCTCCAATCACTTGGGAGAGATTTGAAAAAGAATTTAATGATCGATTCATTCCAAAAGAGCAAAGGGAAATGAGAGCCCGGGAATTCCTCACTCTAGTACAAGGCAATATGACTGTGGAGCAGTATGCTAACAAATTTCTGGAATTATCAAGATATGCTCCCACTTTACTACCAAATGAAGAAGCAAGAATAGAGAGGTTTAAATATGGCCTCAATGCAGGTGTTCGTGATCGCATTGCTTGTCTCAAGATTGCGACATTTACAGAAATGGTAGACACGGCCTCTATTGCTGAGAGAAGTATGAAAGAAGCAATTGCCGAATATGCTCTTAAGAAGCGATCAGCCCCTCCACCAGCCTACCCTGCAAAAAGACAAGCTATCAGTGGGAACAGTTCTGGGACTGCTGTGAGAAGAAATCCTCAGGCTACTTATTCAAGTCAGAGACCCGTATGTACAAAGTGCAGAAGATCACATTTTGGTGAGTGCAGACTTGGAGTATGCTTTACTTGTGGCAAACCTGGTCACATTGCTAGGGATTGCCCAATGGCTTCATCTGGAGGTCAAGGATCACAGACTACAGGGTATCAGCACAGGCAGCCTGCTCAGGCCCGAGTTTATTCTCTCACACCTGCAGCTAGTGACATTGAGGATGGCAACACTGATGTTGTCACAGGTACTATCCCTTTATTTGGTAGATTGGCATGTGTTTTATTTGATTCTGGGGCAACTCAGTCATTCATATCATCTACATATGTGAAACTATGCAATCTAAGTCTGAAACCATTAGAGCAATGTGTTAGAGTGTCTACACCCACGGGTTATACTGTCACTTGTAGTAAGTATGTGGATAACTGTCCAATTGTCATTGGTGATAAGTCACTACCAGCAAGACTCACCGTGTTTAGTATGATGGGCTTTGATGTCATTTTGGGAATGGATTGGCTATCGAGCTATGGTGCTAGTATTGATTGTAGAAAGAAGGAAGTCATATTTCGACCTAGTCATGGTATTGAATTCAGATTTTCTGGGACTCGTGTACAAGCTACGCCACCCCTCCTCTCCGCAATGCATGCTAAGAAATGTATCTGTAATGGTGCTCATGCCTATTTAGCCTATGTTGTAGCTAAGCCGGAAGCACAGTTGAAGTTAGAAGACATTCCAGTTGTACGGGATTATTCAGATGTATTTGCTGAAGTTCCAGGATTACCTCCAGATCGTGAGATTGAGTTCTCCATTGACTTAGTGCCGGGAACACGGCCGATTCACAAAGCCCCTTATCGTATGGCGCCATCAGAATTGAAAGAGTTGAAGGATCAGCTTCAAGAACTATTAGACCGTGGATTTATTCGGCCTAGCGTGTCACCATGGGGCGCACCGGTATTGTTTGTGAAGAAGAAAGACGGGTTCCATGGCCGGATGTGCATAGACACCGTCCGGAGTTGTAATAAAGTCAACAAATCAAGAATCAAGTATCCCCTGCGCCTGCGAATTGATGACCTACTTTGATCAAGTCAAGAATGGCTCAAGCTTTTGAGAGATAGACTTGCTATCGGGATACCATGCGAGTTGAAAGTACAGCAATGAAGACATTCGCAAAAGACAGCTATCGCACTCGATAGTGGCCCATTATGAATTTCTGGTCATCCCGCCGTTTGGTATAACAATGCACCTTCAGTATTCATGGATTTGATGAACCGTGTATTCCATCGATATTTGGATTGGTTCGTGGTAGTGTTTATTGATGATATTTTAGTCTATTCGGCTAATCATCGTGAGCATGAGAACCATTTGAAAACAGTGTTGGGTGTACTAAGGGAAAATAAGTTGTTTGCAAAGCTTAAGAAGTGTGAATTTTGGTTGCAGAGTGTATCCTTCCTTGGTCACGTAATTTCTAAGGATGGCATTTCGGTGGATCCGAAGAAGATAGAAGCTGTTGTTGAATGGGAGCGGCCAACCAATGTACAAGAGATTCGTAGCTTCTTGGGGTTAGCTGGGTATTATAGAAGATTTGTGGAAGGATTTTCCACGCTGTCCAAGCCTCTTACAGCACTAACAAAGAAGAATGCCAGCTATGTATGGAGTGATGAATGTGAAGCTAGTTTCCAGGAACTGAAGAAAAGGTTGGTGACTGCACCAATTCTTGCTCTTCCATCCGAGAGAGAGAGCTATGTGGTGTATAGTGATGCTTCTCTCAAGGGCCTGGGATGTGTACTCATGTAGTAAGGTAAAGTAATTGCTTATGCATCAAGACAGTTGAAGAATCATGAACGGAACTATCCCACTCATGACTTAGAAATGGCAGCAGTAGTTTTCGCCTTAAAAATATGGAGGCATTACTTGTATGGGAACAAGTGTGAGATATACACCGATCACAAAAGCCTGGAATATATTTTCACTCAGAAGGACTTGAATATGAGGCAAAGAAGATGGCTTGAATTGATAAAAGACTATGATTGCTATATCCTTTACCATCCAGGTAAGGCAAATGTTGTGGCCGACGCACTGAGCAGAAAATCAAAGAGTGAAGCTTCTGTTTCTGCATTATCTACAGAATTGCTTACTCAGCGATTGGGTATGTTACAGTTAGATGCAAGACCTACTCTGGATGATGCAAAATTATCAGTTCTCATTATTGTACCTATGTTGGCCGACAGAATTAAAGAAGCTCAAGAGAAAGATCCTAAATTGCAAGAACTCAGAGAGAAAGCTAGCCATGGTGAAGCTTCTGGTTATGATTTGGAAAGTGATGACATTTTGAGAATGGGTGATTGTAGAGCTGTTGTACCAAACGATGCAGAATTGCGAAAAGAGATTTTAGATGAGGCTCACAAGGCAATGTACGCCGTGCATCCGGGCAATACAAAGATGTATAAA
>FXXK01000160.1:29315-104026 GCA_900184695.1 Betula pendula
ACGTGGCTCCCTCCATTCACGCCCAGCCCATCCTTTCTTCTTCTTCTCTTCTTTTTCTCTTCCTTCTCCCCTGCTGCGTCACTCACCCACATTTCTGCTGCTGTCCGTGACTTCCAGCAAGCTTGACCGTGAATGGGGTAGTGATGGCTGTGAGAGAGAGTTGGCCGTGTGAGCTGAAATTCTGTGTTAGTGAGTGAGACCCGTGAGTCTTAGTTGCTGTCCAAGGAAGGGTTGAAATGGATTTTCAGCCATGGGTCTTCTAGTATGGTAAGTACCTAACCTTCCCTCATATTTTTCATTATACCCACTGATTTTAACACTTGAAAATCACACAAAACAGTTTGGGTTCCCATAAGTCCGAAAATTGATCTAGTTGGGAAAGTTTTCTCTTCCTTTGGCCATGCATGTTAACTTGAAGTGTTGGGTTGAAAATTTTTGATAATCTAGATTGTGTTGCTGCTGGACAGATTTGGGAATCAATGCATGGCTGAATAGTTGTAGAGTTTTGGTGGAAATAGGATAGTTTTTGTGGTTTTCTTGTCTATTTTTGGCTAGATGAATGGTGGATTATGGCTGATTTATGTGCCTGTTTTGGGTGTGGGTTGGACAGCATGTAGTGTGTGTAATTGAATGAACTTGTGAGAGTATGTTGTGCTGATTTTTGGGAGTTAACTTGTATTTTGGTTGGGCTGTTTATGGGTTGATTAAGTGGCTGATTTGTGATGATATTGGAATGAATTGTGTGCTGAATTTTGGTGGGTAGCCATAGGGTATGTATGCATCCTTGTGGCTGTTTTATTCCTGTTTTATGATGGATTCATGGGTAGTTTTAGTAGCCTACTAGATGTTAAATTTTGGTGATTTGATGGCTGGATTTCTAGGTTGTTTTGAAGTGGATTTTGATGGACTGGATGTTGGGATTTAGTTTTTGTTAATGGTTGTTTGATTTGGGAATTTTCATTCATTAGTTGAAGGGGATTGGAGAGAGAGTTGCATGTTGGTTTTCCTTAGGGAATTTTCTGCCATGGCTGAATATTTGTGGTGTGTTTTGGGTTGGCTATTGAATAGGATTGGATGATGGTTGTTGGATTCATGGCAATATGTGAAGAGAGGTTTTATGTGGAGTTAGAAATCCTAAATGGTTTCTAAACTCATGGTTTAAAGGGTATGTTAATATAAATGATAAATGGGTAATAAAATTTGAAAAAAAAATGATGAATGTTGGTATGAGGTTTAAAAGTAACCTTAGCCTAATGATTGGATTAAATTAAATCGCAGTGAGTTCTATTAACGACAAGAGGAGTTTTAAGCAAGCTCGTGTGCCGTCATCATCAATCCTTCTCGGTCTCTCAAGGTGAGTAATCTTTTACTCACTGAGGACGAATACGTTTTATGTTTCGAATGATTTTATAAATGATTTTAGATGTTTAAAGATGATAAACAAGTTGAGAAAGAATAGAATTTAATGCTTTTAAAGATTATTTAAAGCTATGGAAAAGTCGAGCCATTCATATGTTGTTTTGAGAATGATTTGTTACTACTTGATACTTTCAATGTTTTATGAAGTATTTGATGGATATGATTGATATTGTTATTGTGATTTTGAAAGTACTAAGATATGAAAGAGGTACTATGATTTATTTGATTTACTTTGTGCTTTTGAGATTTTGAGCTTATGATGAATGAGAATTGATTTAATTTCAGTTGTTAAGACATGATTTGTTGAGATTTGTAAGCTGCATTGACATGAGCAGTGCATTGATGTGTGAGCATGAACATGGGCTAATATTCAAGAGATAAAGAAGAGGGCTAGGCCCATAAGATGAAAGTTAAAGAAGAGGACAAATGGCCATGGAGTAAGGTAGCCGCCCGTTATGGGGAAGGGGCCCAACTCTCATGGTAGGCCCATTATATGATGTAAGTAAAGAAAGTTATGAAAGTTATGAAAAGTGCTAGGGCTAGGCCCGTTATGCGCGAGGCTAGGGAGTTGTCCCTGAGGCCGGTGTGTGCAGCTGCTCGGGCTGAGTCCGTTAAGCATGCTGTACAATTACGAAAGTAAAGAAAAGTGGAAGATTAAAGCATGCATTGCATGTTCTTGATGATTTATGTGTATTGGTTTGAGAGGTATTTCATGCTAGATGTATTGGTATGCATAAGAGTTTTCATGAAAAGAACTTATGTATACGTTTACAGCTGGTTTGCATATGATGTTTTGTGGAATTTTATTATGTATAAGATATGCATTAAATGATTTTTATTGTATATGTATCCAAACGTATTTTGGAGCATATGCATATATTCACAGTTATATATATATTGATTCAGAATGCTTTATGAATGTGTTGTTTACTTCATCAGCTACACCAGTTTGAAAATGAAAAGTAATATTTATATGAAGTTTAGTAGCTGATATTGTAAGCGATTACATAAATAAAAGTTTGGCTCATTTTCGAAAACCCTCGGGGGAGTCTTCATTCTTTATGAACTGTTGACTCACCCTTTCTTCTTTTCTTCCCCTATGTAATCATGGATGATCTCTATGATTACATAAATGATGCTATTGTTGCAAGTTCGGCGGATCTTGATGAAGATCCAGTGGCTGCCTATTTGGGATATGATGTCCGGAGCGATGTACGCCCATTGGGTATTTTGTATAGACTCTCTATAGCAGTCTTGTTTTGTTGTACATCATGTTGTTGTATATGTAGAAATAGAATGATGTACTTTGGCTATGCCGTAATGTGGCATTTTGGAGCTTTCTTTTGTTGTATAGCATGTGTTGTAAAACTGTTGTATATAGTTTATGTCAGCTCCAGGTTATGTTCTCTCACATGTTATGTATTTATTTCCGCTGCGTATATGTTGTTAACTCTGATATGATATGCTCAGATTATGAGTTGATGATGTGGGCTTTACATGAGCCTCTGTGACTATTCGGTTTCATTTCCAAAAAAAAAATAGGTGATGAAATCGGGTCGCCACAACTAAATACTTTTTATTTGGTGTTAAATCACTACTTATCTCAAAAGCTTAAGCTAATAGAAAGAAGTGCATTTAATCGTTTAATTAAGACTTTAACATTTGGCTTATTCTCCATGGAAGAGAGGTAGGAATAGATGAGAAAATCTTTGAAATGATGGGGGGCAATTTTCCAATAAGTTGTAAGATCCTTGTATGGGAGAGCTACTAGGATCATTGTGCTTATGCAATTCAAAATGGTAAACCCAAAGTGAAAGGGAATCCCTTCCTTTCCTTTTCCATGTAACCAAACAAAAGAAACACTCATTCTCCACATTCCTTTTTCCTCCACTATATAAACATTCATTGTTAGCGATCTAAGCTATGTTGAGTTTTGGAAAACATGTCCACCTTGATTGCAAGCCATTGGGGATGCTCTAAGTAAGGAAATACATAATATATTGGGTTGGTTTTGTAAAGTTTTAAAAAGTGTTTTGAGTTTTGAGTTCGAAAAAAGTTTTGAAAAAAGTATTGTATGTAGATATATTGGAGTTAGACTCCACGGTGGTGGCCACCTAGCAGTGACCACGCCGGACGGTCTTGGCAGCCACTGTAAGGTTGCCAGATGACCCTAATGACCAACGCGAGGCCGCTAAACGGTCCTACCGCTAACACGAGGCAGTTAGATCTATTTGGCAACTGTGTAGTGGCCACCAAATATATTAGCAACCACCAAGGTGATCACCACCATCATAGGTTAAGCAACCACTAATGGCTATCATGCTAGCCTTTATTTTTTGAAAAAAATAAAAATAAAAAAAATATAACCAGGCAACATCACACCTGGAAAAAAAAATGTACATAGGCAGTCTCCACACCTAAAAAAAAATGTACATGTAATTAGTTATTTTTTAAGAATTTTTTGTGTTTTATTTTTTAAGAAGTGTTTTATGAAAAGCGTTTTTTTTTTTCAAGCAAAAAAGGCATAAGGGATCGATAAGAGTGGCTACTCTACCTGCGCGTGACCAACGTAGCACATGTCTGCTAGGAACCAATGACAAGAGGGACCTAGACAGTGAAAACCACAAGCGCTCCCTCAAACTCGGTTGAGCCATAACCTGATCCAGCCTCATCATAATATGAGTGTGACCGAAGGTGGTTTACAGTAATCAAGCATGAGGACTCCCATTGCAGGAGTTGAACCTATGCCCTAGTGTTTACCTAACCACATGGGGATTGCCTTGAGGCCATTAAACCACCACCCTTAATGGTAAAATGTTTTGTTTTTTGAAAAAGTTTTGTAGTTTGTTTTGAAAAGTGTGTTAGTGGTCGAATCACATCTACAAATTCGTTCAGATAGCGAATTTTTTAGATGATTTTTCAATGAGAGTCCAACCAACCCCAATTATGTTAGCTTAAAAACAATTATGAGGTGAAATTTTTGTTCGCATGGGGCTCATTTTGTATGAGTGGGACTGATCGAGATCTAGCAAGGTTGAGGTGGTGTTTTTTTCTTTTTTTCTAAGCAAGAGGACATGTTGGGGAGACCAACTGAGCCTATTCTATTTCGGTATAACCATAGTAGCACCTACCCGCTGGTTAATCAGACATGAAGGTGGTGTTGTGTACACGAAAGGGTTTTATGAGATCTTAC
This sequence comes from Betula pendula, assembly GCA_900184695.1. NCBI lineage: Eukaryota > Viridiplantae > Streptophyta > Magnoliopsida > Fagales > Betulaceae > Betula > Betula pendula. The sequence goes on from FXXK01000160.1 coordinate 33,928, forward strand.
ATGACTTTTTATGCATGTGATAAGAGTTCTTTTAGTTTTTTATATGGTTGATGGACAGAAGAATCAAAATAATCAAATTGAAAAATACGAGTACCAAATATGCCAATTTTTTGAAACTGATATAGCTTTTTGACTAATGTATTAAACCGTACGGACCAAATTTTGTACTTAACCCTATTAATTATTAGGGAGTCCACAAGTTGGACTTATCTGTTTGAGTGTACAAATTATCTTATGTAAACAACCAAATCTAACAAAATACTTCTATAAGGCGAAATGTCAATCAGGATTTTCACTTTATGTGCAAAGGAATAAAATTGGTTAGTCAATTTCTATGAAACTTTTGTGAATTAAAGAATGTTTATGTCAATTTGTATGAAACTTTTATAAACAAGTAAAATAAATTGATGAGACTGTTGTAGAGAAGTGTTAATGAAAATTTGTAGGAATATATTGTCTAAGGCATATTTCTTTCTTAAACTTAAATAAGGTATGGTTTTTGTAGTACGTAATTAGCTTAGATACACCTTATAGTACTTAGAGCCCAAAACTTTCTTATGTCTTTTATTTTTTTTGAAATTAAGTGAAAGGCTCTAGGATTAAACTAATAATAATCCTCCTAATTATTATTTCTATCAAATGATTTCCACCACTCCAGTTTTAGTTGAACTCTTATCTCTAAGCTTATTGATATAGTTAGCATTAGGTCTCTATGGGAGTAATAGGAGTTAAGATTTCAATTTCATGGCTTACCTTTACCTTTTTGCCAAGGATAGAATCTGGGAGGGTCTTCAAATAGCAAATCGCATCATTTATGCAAGTAGTACAAAGGTGGAGTCTGTTTGTAATGTATGAATACAGTTGGTGGGTTTGTATTGTTAGATCATTTTTCAGTCACGTACGGATTAGGTGGCTCTTCCTCCTGCAAAATAGAAAACGGGTCGTGTAACGCCCCGATTTTAGATCAATAAAACTAGGGCGTTACAGTTTGGTATCAGAGCAATTTTGCTCTTTGGTATCACAAGGATTGACCTTACCTAGACTAGGGTTGTGACTTAGTATTAAATTGCGACTTGGATCGGTTGCAATTTAATTAAAACCATACCTATGTTAATACCTTACACAAAGAGCTATTAGAAGTCAAAAGCTATATATATCTTATAAAAAACTTTGTTTATATTATAATAAAGGCTAGACATTACTAACATGTATTTGTGGCAGAATGTTGGAAAGCAACAATCGTCGCACGATGAATGCTATGTCTAGAAACCTAAACAGGGCAGGAGCGGCAGCCTATAAGAAACCCATAGTACATGATCATAGGGGTGGACCTTTCGAGAAGCTGATACAGTTAAGGAAACAAAGGACTGAGATCACCAATCAGATAAACCTGATACAAGGACTCCCAGGACCACTCCAACTAAGAGGACACCTCACAAGTCATCTGTAGAATGGGCTATCTTGAATGGTGATTTCGTATCTGAGGTAGATTCGAATTCCATTGAAGTTCAACCGGACTCATAACGAAATTCGAATGCTAGGACCCCGAATCCGAACCTCGTCTTCATCACTTCGGACACATTTAGTGAAGGCACATCTAGCGATGACTCAACTAACGTAGCACTGCATATGGGGAAGGGTCCAGCCAAGTAAAGCTATGACGTATAGTTGTGTTTAGAAGAAGGGAAACTTCATAGTAGAAGTCTGCTGGGGCCCCTATTTAAGTATTTGAAATTATGTGTATTATTTAAAGACTTATGTGGCTCGAAAGACCAATTCTATGTTATTCATATGTAAGAATATGTATTAATCCTTGTTTAATGAGTATGTTGTTTGAAACAAAAACATGCCGCCTAAACATCGTCCAAATCTTAATGAGGAAAATGAGGAACCTCACTGTGAAAACAATGACGGACACCTCCTCCTCCACCCTATAATAAGGGAATACATCCCACTTTGGCTCAATTTATGGTTGACACGAATAGGCACTTCGTTGAAGTACTTGACCGGATCCCGATCAATGATAGGAGGAATCAAGTTGGGTGTACCTTGCGTGACTTCTCGGGTCAGCAATTTCGTCTTTTTTACGGAGCACAAGGACCCCTAGTGGCCGAATCTTGGATAACTGACATCCAACTGCTGTTTGAAACTCTTGGTTGCACCAATGAACAAAAGGTGAGATATGTGGGACTGAAACTCACTGCTAAGGCGGGTCGATGGTAGAAATCCCATAAAGAACTGTTGGAGATCGCCATGGCACCCAGGGCTCACATCCCTTGGGCTCACTTTGTGTAAGAATTCAATCGGCATTTCTTTCCATGTGCACAACGTCAACTTTGAGCCATTGAATTTCAGAACCTAGTGCAAGGAGCTATGACTGTGGAGCAATACTCCACTAAGTTCATGGAGCTAGCAAGGTTCACCACGAACCTAATCTCGGACAAGGAATCTAAAGCTGAATGCTTCGAGAACAGTCTCAACCCGCGCATCAAAGAGAGAGTGATGTGCCATAAAATCAAGGACTACGCTAGGCTGGTTGACATAGCATCAATTGCAGAGAGAGGCACGCGTGAGTCATTTGCGGCTTACGAGCAAAAGAAGCGATCAATGCCCCAAGCATCGTATCCATCTAACGATCGACGTCGGGAGTTAGCTTCAGAGCGACGGAGAGTTATCCTCCAACTGCGGGAAGCCGTGGTGCTATTTGTCCTAAGTGTGGGAAGATGCATTCGAGTGAGTGCCAAGCAACCGAGGAGACTTGCTTTCGTTGTGGCGTAAGTGGTCATTTTACAAGGAATTGTCCCCTAAAATTGGCTAAAGGAGCGAAGCAGCCAGGAAACAGTGGACAGTAGAGGCGACCTGCTCAAGCCAGGGCATACACACTTACACCCGTGAATGAAGAGAATGAAGAAGAGGAAAACAATAATGTGGTGTCAGATACCATTTCTTTGTTTGGTACCCTTGCATGTACTCTTTTTTATTCTGGAGCTACACATTCTTTCATCTCTACATCATATGTTAAATTGTGTCATATTAAAACACTCTATCAATTTTAACCTAGTTGAAGAAACCTCAAGAGGTGAAAAGATTAAGTGTGGTAAAGGTGTAATAGATTGCCCTGTTAAGATTGATGGTAAGATCTTACCGGCAAATTTAGCGAAGTTTAAGGGTTTAGGTTATGATATAATCCTAGGCATAGATTGGCTATCTAAATATTATGCGAGTATTGATTGTAGAAAAAATGAGGTTATTTTTAACATGCCAGGAATAAAAGAATTCAAATTTTGCGGATCTTGGGTATAAGCTACTCCACCGTTACTCTCTTCCATTCAAGCCAAGAGAAGTATTCAACAAGGTGCGCTCACATACTTAGCTTACGTAACAGCTAAGCCCGAAGTTGAAAAGAAGTTGGAAGATATTTTGGTTGTGTGCGACTATCCTGATGTTTTCGCTAAGACTCAATCCAGACTACCATCTGATCGTGAAATCAAGTTTACAATCGACTTAATTTCGGGAACGGAGCCGATTCATAAAGCACCATACCGCATGGCTCCAGTAGAATTGAAAGAACTAAAGGAACAACTCCAAGAATTATTGGACCGAAGACTCATAAGCCCAAGCGAATCATCGTGGGGAGCACCCGTGCTGTTTGTGAAGAAGAAAGACGGCTCTATGCATTTATGCATAGGCTATTGGGAGCTAAACTAGTTAACGATCAAGAACAAGTACCCATTGTCCAGAATTGATGACCTGTTCGACCAATTGAAAGAAGCAAAGGCATTCTCAAAGATCGACCTTTGATCAGGTTATCATCAACTTAAGGTGAAAGAAGAAGACATATCGAAAACGGCGATTCGAACAAGGTATGGACAATTCGAATTTCTGGTTATGACTTTTGGAGTGACCAACGCTCCATCCGTATTCATGGACCTCATGAATCGTGTATTCCACATGTACCTTGATTGGTTCATGGTGGTGTTCATTAATGATATCTTGGTCTATTCAACAAATTACCAAGATCATGGTGAGCATCTGAAGATGGTGTTAAAGGTGTTGCGGGAAAAGAAACTCTTTGCAAAACGTAAGAAATGTGAGCTTTGGTTAGAGAAAGTCTCATTCTTGGGGCACGTAGTTTCAAAAGATGGAATTTCGGTTGATCCAAGCAAGATTGAAGTGGTTGTCAATTGGGAGCGGCCGACTAATATCCATGAAATTCGTAGTTTCTTGGATTGGCTGGCTACTACCGAAAATTTGTGGAGGGATTCTCTACTCTTTCGGGCCCTCTAACCACTTTGACCAAGAAGAATGTTCATTTCAATTGGAATGATGAGTGCGAGAAGAGTTTTCAAGAGCTCAAGCAAAGGCTAGTATCTGCACCTATTCTTACACTCTCCGTGGAGTCTGAAAAGTTTGTAATCTTTAGCGATGCTTCGCTCAAAGGGCTTAGGTGTGTTCTCATGCAAAACAACAGGGTAATAGCCTATGCTTCAAAGCAACTTAAGGATCATGAAAGAAATTACCCTACACATGACCTGGAGCTTGCAGCTATTGTCTTTACCTTGAAAATTTGGAGGCACTATCTATTCCAAGAGAAAGTGGAGATCTACACCGATCATCAGAGCCTCAAGTATATTTTCTCTAAAAAATAATTGAATATGAGGCAGCGCAGATTACAATTGCTATATCCTCTATCATCCGGGGAAAGCAAATGCAGTAGTTGATGCTCTCAGTAGGAAACCACAAAGTGCTTTTACACGTTTTGTGCCTACTCTTGATCAACTCACTAAGCAATTTGGTATGATCCAGCTTGACTTAGCGCCAGAAGAGAAGGTAGCCGCTGTCGCAGCGCTTGTAATTTGGCCATTGACTTCTGAGAGAATCAAGAAAGCTCAAAAAGATGATCTTGAATTACAAGACCTAATGGAGAAAGCAAACCTAGGTATGGCACTTGGTTTTCATTTCACCACTGATGATATATTGAGAATTGGCGATGCTAGAACTGTCATACCAAATGATGCTGAATTAAGGAGGGACATCCTTAATGAGGCTCATTCATCTCATTATACTATACATCCGGGTAGCATGAAGATGTACCAAGATTTAAAGAAGAAGTTCTAGTGGAAAGGAATGAAGCATGACATTCCTGTCCACGTGGCTCAATGCCCTACCTGCCAACAAGTCAAAGCCAAGCACCAAAGGCCAGCTGGACCACTTTAGCTACTTGATGTTCCTAAATGGAAGTGGGACCAAATCGCGATGGATTTCGTTGTTGGGTTACCAAAAATGTCCCAAGGACATGATGCTATTTGGATCGTGATCAATCGACTTACCAAGAGCGCCCACTTCATTCCCTACAAAGTCACAGATTCTGTTCCGAAGATGGCAAAATTATATCTGAGAGAGATAGTCAGGTTACATGGCATACCTGTTTCTATCATGTCGGACCGAGATCCTTGATTTGCCTCTCGCTTTTGGCAATGCTTGCAAGAGATGTTGGGAACAAAGTTGAATCTTAGTACGGCGTATCATCCACAAACTGACGGACAATCTGAACAAACTATCCAAACCTTAGAAGATATGTTGAGGTTGTGTGTGCTTGACTTCAAAGGTAAATGGATTCAATATCTGCCATTAGTTGAGTTTGTTTATAACAATAGTTTTCAAGCAACTATTAGTATGGCACCGTACGAGGTTCTCTATGGATGTAAATGCAGATCATCACTTTATTGGGATGAAGTCGGTGAGAGACAACTAGTAGGATCGGAATTAATTCAAGACCTGAAAGATAAGGTTGCAGTTATTCGAAAGAGGATGCTAACCGCACAAAGTTAGCAAAAAAGCTATGTGGATAAAAGACGCCACGAGTTAAAGTTTGAAGTTGGTGATCGGGTATTTCTAAGAGTATCATCGATGAAAGGCGTGATGCGTTTCGGGAAGAAAGAAAAGTCAAGCCCAAGATATGAAAAAACCGTTTGAGATAACTGAGCTCATGGGACCTGTAGCATATAAAGTTGACCTACTGCCAAGCTTGTCGGGTATTCACGACGTTTTCCATGTGTCTATACTTACAAAGTACGTGCATGACCCACTTCACGTAGTTGACTTCAAACCCTTCATATTCAAACTAATCTGAAATACGAGGAAATGCCGATACAAATCTTTGACCGTAAGGAGACACAACTCCGAACAAAAATGATACCACTCGTTAAAGTTCTTTGGCGTAATCACGACGTAGAAGAAGCTTCGTGGGAGCTAGAATGGGAGATGAAGGACAAATACCCGCATTTGTTCTAAAATCGGTGTGTATATATTTACTGTGCAGTAATTATGTGTATATATGTATATATGTGCAGTAATTTTATATATATACCGTATTTGTGAATAGTACGTATATATACTATATGTATAAATAGTCCGTATATATATTGTATGTATAAATAATGCGTATATATACTATATTTTTGAATAGTATATACGTATAGTCAAAGCATGAATAGTGTTCATGCCATCTTTTTCTATATAATGCCATTTAGTGCTAACTTCTTTTGGTAAGTGAAAGAGACATGGAAAAAGGTAAGGGTCCCATGTATCCTAAGACATCCAAAGAAGCTTCCACTAGCCAAGAAATAGAACCTAAAGCTATAGTCATTGAAGACATAATCTCTGATGACATGATCATTAAGCCTGACACTCCTCCAGAAATGGAAATCTCAAATATCCCAATGGAATATATTGATCAAGGCCCTGATGGGGTTATGACAGCTGATAATTGGGGTGGCTGGATAAAAGGTGATTGGGTGGGTGAAGCTATGAATTCATTTGTTGTCATCCCTGGTGCATATTGGAATCCCCAGTATCTACTAGATGAAATCCCTAAGTCTCCTAGTGAGCCTAAGTTTGATGTAGGGGATGATGATGATGAAGAATAAGTTATGTGATTCTAACAAAATACTACCTCTTTCTTTAGTCCACAAGTTCATGTATTTGCATGTCTTAAATTTCGCGGACGAAATTCCTATAAGGTGGGTAAGATGTGACGCCGCCCGAGGAATTATAATCTCTTAAACATATTATTAAACTCAATGAAATATATAGTGCAAACATTATCATTTAGCTACGATAATGATTTTAGAGACATTCATGAAGTTTAAGAGATTTTTGGTAAAAACCTTAAAAAAATCTCTTTGAGAAAGAATAATTTTCTGACGACTGATCTTGTAAGTATCAAAAGCAGGGTCAAACAGACTCAGTTTTATTCAAACTGAAGCCCATTGTACTTGTATCAAAACCCTCTACGACATAGTAGATTTTCGATAAAAGTCAATCCATTGACCTTTTTAGGTATAAAAATGACTATTCATCGCCTACGTGACACTTTTGACTCGGGCCTTATTTCTAAAATAGAACTTCACTAAGATGGTTTTAAAGCATAATTGGACTCCCTTTAGTATATATATTGTTTTTACTTTGGTTCGGTGAAGTTAGAATTCAATTTCGAGACAATTGACTTTTTGGCCTAAATTCAGGTCTTAAAATCTCTAGCTGTCGAATTTGTCTTAAAACTATTAAAAATCATTATGTAGGGCTGGCCCCTTGCTGTCATGGAAGCATGGGGTAATGACACTTGTCATGTGCTCATGAAAAGCAAGAGGGCTAAAAGGGTAAAAAGTCATAAAGTAAGCTTGACAAAAAGTGTACTTTGGATGACTTAAGTGGCAAGTTGGCTTCTTCCACATGGATCCTCCTTGCCTTGGCCGAATAGGCTGCTGGTGGAAGCCCTTGGCTTGCCCTATAAGTATAGGAAGAGTGCCCAGCAACCAGATCACTCATCTCTTGCAATACCTGCAGAAAATCTCTCCTTCCTCTCACTCACATACACTCACGGCACTTGGGGAGTTTTTGTGGAGCTTTTCTCCAAACTGTCCAGCAGCCATACACAACCTTCCTTGAGGTTTCCAGTAGGGTTTACAATCATTAGAAGTCACTTTGGAGGCCATTGGAGGTATGAGAACCTCACCCTCCTCTTTTAGCTTCAAAACCAGGTTCATAGAGGGGTGTTGGGGAATTTTTGAGGTGTTTTACATTCTGCTTGCATGGGCTGTATGTGATCATTTTGGAGGGTTCTAAAACTATTTTGTATCATGTTTCCATTGATCTTAGGGCTTTGCAATCATGAAAAAACATCAAGAACTCTTTCCTACACCCATTCGGCCTCTATGGAGCTTTTTATGTGATTTTTGTTTCTAACGTGTTTTGATGGTTTTCCTTGCTGTAATATGATATCTTATATATATATTTGATGTATATTTGTTATTAGTTCGGTTCAAGGATCCTATATGCTCAAAAACTAAAAAATAGAAGCAAACAGAGCTTGTTTTAAAGGAAAATGAAAAATGCTTAAAGAACTAGAAAAATCCGCCTATATATTGTTTGATGGTTGTTATTTTTAATTTTATAGTGGATTAAGACTCAAACTCATGTATAAACGTTATGGTGGCTATGCCCTTCGGTGGTATAAACATGAAGTTTGGTATGAATTAGCTATAAGAGATTTTATGATATTATACTATATAACTCTCATAATAAGCCCTTACTAATAGTGGGGATGTTTATGGTCTTGTTTGGTTAAATACCCGTTTGTTTGAAATAAAATCTCGAGTTATACTCTTACTTCGGTGGGGTACTCGAGTAAAATATTTTATTAGATGATTTACATTCTTGTCAACTGGATCCTTATGGAAATCCATAAGTTAAATGCTTTGGAATCAACTTATGGACAACATGTGAGAATACTCACAACTAAGGCCTATATATATGTATGAGTATACTTACGTATAAAATCAAATAATAAAATGGCATGATGGATAATAATAATGGCTAAGAGCGAGGATCCTGAAGACAAGACCAATTATTATTGATTGGTACTAATATATGTTATATGTATATTTATATTGCTATACAGTGGATGATATATATTACTCCGAGCAAGTAGGGTAAGTATGGACATACTTATTGAGAGTGACACTGTTTTCTTCTATATTCAGTTATTATCTTGTGCATGTGTTATAAACTGCTCATGCAATACTTATACATTCTCTGTGAAATGGAATAATATGCTGATGAGATAACAATGAACAAAAATGGTGAAGTAGCAGGAGTGTGAGGACTGATCCAGTGGACCAATGGTCCAAAAACTAGGTAATAAGAACTAATGCTGGGAGCACGGTTCTAGTACAAACAGGTAACCTGTATAAGTGGGAGTTTAACGATCGATATTACGAATGTAGGGACCTATCAGGAGACGAGTATAATTTCATGTTGCATTAAGACTAAATAAAAACCTCACAACGATGCATTTACACTCATTCATTACATCTGTCATTTGTCTGTTTAATATTTCAATTAACTGCTATATTGGGATTTAGTTGACTCACTTGTTTGCCTATGTAAATGTGATGATGTCATTTTTACATAAGCTGTGATGCAGGAGGCAAAGGCGATGGTCCCTTCATTAGTTTTGATGACTACTAGACACTACTCTGTAGGAGACAATATTTTGTTATGTATCTATCTTTTCGTATTTTATCTATTGCGGCTATTATTATTATTTATGATTTGTAATATGTAATATGTTTGAATAGCTTGATATTGCAACTGTATGCCGTCTGTGGCACTTGCTTCATCTATTTAATTTTATCTTGTGCATCTAGTGTGCACATATATGTAATATTAAAACATCTGATAACGTATTTATTTCATGAGGTATTTCAGTCAGCTCTTTTGTGTTATATATAGTGTTCTCTAGTGTTTTTAAAGAAAAAAATATATCCGCTGCGAGACTGATCTCTAATACCAAACTGTAACGACCCAGTTTTTAGATCAATAAAACCATAAGCAAAAACTCTGGTTCCCACATGACATTACTACATCAGAGATCAGTCTCGCAACGAATATATTTTTTTCTTTAAAAACACTAGGAACTCTATACATAACACAAAAGAACTGACTGAAATCCTCCGAATTAAATACGTTATCAGAATGTTTTAATATTATATATATGTGCACACTAGATGCACCAAATAAAAATAGATGGAGCAAGTGCCACAGATAGCATACAGTTGCAACATCAAACTATTCAAACATATTACATATTACAAATCATAAATAATAATAATAGCCACAATGCATAAAATACAAAGAGACATGTACATAGCAAAATATTGTCTCCTTCGAGATATAATACATCCCTACAGAGTAATGTCTAGTAGTTATCAAAACTAATGAAGGGACCATCACCGTTGCCTCCTGCATCACAATCTATGCAAACATGACATCATCACATTTACATAGGCAAACAAGTGAGTCAACTGAATCCTAATATAATAGATAATTGAAAGATTAAACAGGCAAATGACAGATGTAATGAATGAGTGTACATGCATCGTTGTGAGGTCTTTGTTTAGTCTTAATGCAATATGAAATTACACTCCTCTCCTGATAGGTCCCTACACCCATATTATCAATCGTTAAACCTCCCATTTATACTGGAACTCCCGACATTAGTTCTTATTACCTGGTTTTTGGACCATTGGTCCACTGGATCAGCCCTCATACTTCTGCTACTTCACCAATTTTGTTCATTGCTATTGCATCAGCATATTATTCCATTTCGCAGAGGATGTATATGTATTGCATGAGCAGTTTACAATACATGCACAAGATAATAACTGAATATAGAAGAAAACAGTGTCACCCTCAGTAAGTACGTCCATACTTACCCTACTTGCTCGGAATAATATATATCCTCCACTTCATAGCAATATAAATACACAGATAACATATATTAGTACCAATCAATAATAATTGGTCTTGTCTTCAGGATCCTCGCTCTTAGCCATTATTATTATTATCCATCACTCCATTTTATTATTTGATTTTATACGTAAGTATACTCATACATATATATAGGCCTTAGTTGTGAGTATTTTCACATATTGTCCATAGGTTGATTCCAAAGCATTTAACTTATGGATTTCCATAAGGATCCCGTTGACAAGAATGTAAATCATCCAATAAAATATTTTACCCGAGTACCCCACCGAAGTAAGAGTATAACTCGAGATTTTATTTCAAACAAATGGGTATTTAACCAAACAAGATGTAATACTCCATCAACATCTCCACTATTAGTAAGAGCTTATTATGGGAGTTATATAGTATAATATCGTAGAATCTCTTACAGCTAATTCACACCAAACTTCATGTTTATACCATCGAAGAGCATAGCCACCATAACGTTTATACATGAGTTTGAGTCTTAATCCACTATAAGATTAAAAATAACAACCATCAAACAATATATCGGTTGATTTTACAAGTTTTTTAAGTCTTTTTCATTTTCCTTTAAAACAAGCTCCGCTTGCTTCCATTTTTTTATTTTTGATCATATAGGATCCTTGAACCAAACCAATAACAAATATACATTAAATATTATATATATATATATATATATATTATATATATATAAGATATCATATTACAGCAGGGAAAACCATCAAAACACGTTAGAAACAAAAATCACATAAAAAGCTCCATAGAGGCCGAATGGGTGTAGGAAAGAGTTCTTGATGTTTTCTCATGATTCCAAAGCTCTAAGATCAATGAAAAACATGATAAAAAAAAATAGTTTTTAGAACCCTCCAAAGTGATCACATACAGCTCATGCAAGCAGAATATAAAACACCTCAAAAATTCCCCAACACCCCTCTATGGACCCGCTTTTGAAGCTAAAAGAGGAGGGTGAGGTTCTCATACCTTCAATGGCCTCCAAAGTGACTTCTAATGATTGGAAACCCTACTGGATACCTCAAGGAAGGTTGTGTATGGCTGCTGGACAGTTTGGAGAAAAGCTCCACAAAGACTCCCCAAGTGTCATGAGTGTGTGTGAGTGAGAGGAAGGAGAGATTTTCTGCATGTATTGCAAGAGATGAGTGATCTGGTTGCTGGGCTCTCTTCCTATACTTATAGGGCAAGCCAAGGGCTTCCACCACCAGCCTATTCGGCCAAGGCAAGGAGGATCCATGTGGAAGAAGCCAACTTGCCACTTAAGTCATCCAAAGTACACTTTTTGTCAAACTTACTTTATGACTTTTTACCCTTTTAGCCCTCTTGCTTTTCATGAGCACATGACAAGTGTCATTACCCCATGCTTCCATGACAGCAAGGGGCCAGCCCTACATAGTGATTTTTAATAGTTTTAAGACAAATTCGACAGCTAGAGATTTTAATACCTGAATTTGGGCCAAAAAGTCAACTGTCTCGAAATTGAATTCTAACTTCACCAAACCAAAGTAAAAACAATATATATACTAAAGGGAGTCCAATTATGCTTTAAAACCATCTTGGTGAAGTTCTATTTTAGAAATACGGCCCGAGTCAAAAGTATCACATACGCAATGAATGACTATCTTTATGCCTTAAAAGGTCAACGGATTGACTTTTATCGAAAATTTACTATGTCATAGAAGGTTTTGATAAAAACACAACGGGCTTTAGTTTGAATAAAACTGAGTTCATTTGACCCTGTTTTTTATACTTATAAGATCGGTCGTCAGAAAACAATTTTTTCTCAAAGAGATTTTTTTAAGGTTTTTACGAGAAACCTCTTAAACTTTATGAATGTCTCTAAAACCATTATCGTAGTTAAATGATAATGTTTCCACAACATATATCATTTAGTTTAATAATATGTTTAAGAGATTAAAATTCTTCGAGCATCACAGGCCGTCAGTAGGCCTTCAGTCCTTCGACCGAAGGCACTCCGACGCCTAAGTCTATGTGATTGACTTTTTGGAGGAGTGAAGTAGAGAAATAAGGCTCCCATTGAGGGAGTTTAGGCATGTGTGTTTGTGGAGAAGTGGAAAACTTACACTTAAAGGAGAGAGAGGGAGAGGGGGAGATAGAGAGAGAGAGAGAGAGAGGTGCGCGCGCGGGGGGGAGACCTTATATGAAGTCTCTCTTGGGGTCTTGCGCTAGTGGGCCTTGGCTTGAATGGGGCTCTTCTAGCCATTTGCTGGAGCCGGCCTTTTTTAGGTTGTCTCAGGCTTCTCTAGGCCCAGTCGGGCCTTGCAACCTCTTTAGATTTTTATGGGCTTCCGGACCTCCGAGGTCCTCTGCTGTGAACACCGGCATATGAGCTCCGCTGGATTTATACCATGCCTTCCTGTTGTCTGGGTTTTGGGGTTGGTCCATACCTGATTCATTCTGGATCTATAATGTAGTATAATAGATATTTTCCTATTTTTAAAGGGAGTGTTTGAAGTTTGATCCACTATTTAAAAATAAAAGAAATTCACATTTAACCCAATGCTCCACTTCGTCTGAAAATAGTCAAGACCTTAGACAAGACCTGGCCAAGCACATACCACTGTAACATGTAAATCCTCCCAATGGTTAAGTTAAATGTCAGGACCAGACCGGCCATGATTAATGATTATCACCAAAATTATTATCATCTAAATTTAATAAAGCAGTGAGACAACAATTCGGTAATGAAGTGAAAACGTTTTGAAAAATTCTTCAAAACAACTCTAGAGGCAACCAATCTCAAGAAACTTACCTACTATAGAAGAATCAAATTACAATCAATTTATACTCACAAAACATTTTTAGTAAAAACTTGACTTATACCCTAACAAACAACTTGTTTGTTTTCTACCGCAATAGCTCTAAAACTCTGGCCTTTCTCTATAAAGCTTCCTCTACAACCTGAAACTCCGGTAGCTGGATGTTTGATTTGTGTGGTTTAATGAAATCTAGGAGAGGTTAGAGAATAAAGGCATAGGAATAAAAAGTCATCTCCAAGAGCAAGAAACAATAGCATCTGGGTCTTATGCAAATCATGGCTTATAATGCTTATATAGACCTTGAGAAACTGAATTTTAATGAGCAAGTCGCATTACAAAAAACTTTGTCCAAGGCTTTGGCTTTTTGAACGGGAGTAAGTTGCATTTAAACGCGTGATAGGGTTTCACAACTTATCGCATGTGGTATTTGAAACTCATTGCGATCGGGTGTTTCAGGTTTGGCTTGATGACCATCTCATTCGAACGTGATTGGGATTGTAGCTCTCAGTGGTATCTTGTAAAACATAGTGCGTAGTTCAAATGTCTTTAATTGTGCCTATGATTGGTAAGTTCTAGAACTCAATTTGTGAAGGGCCTTAATAACCTCATTCAAACGGGCTTGTGAACAGAGAATTCTGCCTCGAATTTATGAACCTTATAAAATTATCTCGTTTGAACTCCCTTCAATCGAGTTTGCAAACCGCTTGTTCTAATCTTCAATTTGAACCAAGTGTTTAAACCTCAACTTAAGAACTAACTTATACTTGCAACACAAGTTTTGAAACTGAATTTGCCAACAACCTAAAACCTAACAAAACAGTTGTATTTCTCGTAGAAAGATATTTACATATTCGAATGACTCCCCACTTGGCTTGGCAATCAATTATAACAGGATACGTCAAATCGTTTGCAAGAAAGAAAAAACCTGAGAATAGCCCTTGTTGGTTCGGCGATTCATATGTTATCATACCCAAGCTCAATTGGATGCCTTTCTTGCTTCTTATTTCCTCACCAGAAGAGAAAAAATAAATTGAAGTCCCATAATTCTCTTCGATGCTGCTTGCACAAGGTACTATTTTTGCCAGTTATTCTGGGCCATGCCGAAATTTGCACCTTATCAAACAGGGATTTTTGTCACCCATCGGCTTTAAAAAATACAAGTCATAAGTAGATATCCAAACTTCAAATTACTTTAAATAAAGAAGGATTGAAATTGAATGTACAAAATATTCTCTATACAGTGAGGCAGAAGCAGCCTCTGCCGTACACAATTTCAGTAAAACAGCACCATCAAGACGGGGTAATAAGTAACGGATCATCGTCCATTGCTATGGCTATGATCTTAGAATTCTTTTTCTTTTCTTCATTTAAACTTCCATCACATACATTAAATTTCAAAGAGTAAAAAACAAAACAGCGTGTAAACGTCATTTCATCATGACAAATTCCAAAATCTTAGTTACATTAGAAATTTTGAGCATTGAGCTTTACACTTGTAAGAATGTTTCATTTTCTCCATCAATAACTAGTAATAGGGCATTACAGTAAAAATTATGACAACCTCTTAATATAGAAATAAAAACATAGAAATCCGTGGATTAAAAATAAGAGACTGAAAGACCTATCTAACATGATACATGAGCTAAGAAGGTGGAAGTACAGTTACCATGAATAGCAATTACCAAGCAACAACAAAAGAAAAAAGAATAGCTAATCAGCATTACAGCCTCAAGAATGGTAATTCAGGAAGTGATTGGAGATCATGCTTAAGCAATTGCATACTTGATTGTCTCCGATTCTTCTGGCCGCCACATCGACTTCTGAACACACAGCAATCCCTCATTGTCCTTGGTGTAGGTCAAGCGGACGTCCCAATGCATGGACTTCAGCATGTTCTCCAGCTCATTAATGGTCTCAACATTGTCACGAACTATAAGCTTTCCTTCCGGCCTGAGGATCCGATCAACCTCTGCAACTACAGCAACTAACTTGCACCTGTAAGACCCGGAAACACAAACGATTGTAAATTAGACCACAACAAATCAAGCAAACAATATTTCAGTGACAAGAGTGAGAACTATTGTATTCCTACACACCTCTTTTTAACCTTGGAGAACAGATGGTCTGCATGGAGAAGATCATAGGACCTAGGGTATGTGTTAAATGAAGCACACCAATCATGATATATACCGAATAGACCTCGTTCATAAATAATGGGTAGTGTATCTGGGGAGTCTATGGGGACCACATTCATGACCCAAACGTTCAAGTCTTTCAAAGCTGCAGCAAATCTGCAAGCACAAAGAAAAATCAGAAGCAAAGAGAGTAACAAAGCTAAGAAGCCCACCCGAACAATCAAAAGAACTAAATGCTACCCAGGAAACAAATCAATTTTGCTTACCCTCCATAAACAGAACTCATGTCCATGGCATTCCTCACATTTGACCAGTTAATCCCAATCCCATTAAGATAGGACTTAGTCACTACGTGTTTCCAGTGCTCATGGTCTGCAGTGAAATCCTCAGGAGCAGCTTTACCATAAACTCCAACCTGGGAACTCAACAACCAATAAGGTGCTTTTTCCAACCTAGCCGGCCATTGCTCTGGCCATTGCGATCCACGCTCTGATGCATCTACAGGAACTTTGTGCATGCACGCCTGCAGCGGCACATTCCTATGCCCATATAAAACAGTCGATAGGTTAGCCACAGAGCTAGAAAATTTTTGGCAATTCAGGGTTTGCATAGGACAAAATGCTTTTTTGGCAATGACTTTCAGCTAATGGGGGACAGATTATGTATCTTACTAGTCTTTTGTGCATATTTAGGAACACCGAGAAAATGTCTGTTACACAGTTCAAAACATATCACTGGGCTCATTCAGCCATAACCAGAGCATATTTCTTTTACTCTAACCAAAATGAATAGTATTTTGATAAAACTTTGAGAAGTGTTTTGGGTTTTGGATTTTGAAAAGGGTGTTGTATGTGGGGTCCGCAAATGAAAATTCATTTGGTAAAATTTTGCGAAGTGTTTTTAAAAAATAAAAAATTGAATAATATTCCCCAAAATAAAAGAAAAGGAAAAACTATAGCAATTTACACCACGGTAGCCACCGCAAAGCCACCAAAAGTTCCAGGCATCAACCACCGGGTTGTCAGACATTCCTATTCACTAGAGGTTCACAGCCATCGCGTGGCATCAAAAGTTCGTGGTGGCCACCACAGAGCTGCCCAAAGTTTGTGATGGCCACCGTAAGGTGGCTAGAAGTTCTTGGTGGCCACCACAGGACTACCGAAGAGTTTGTGGTGGCCATCGCGGGGCTGCCAAAAGTTCGTGGCAGCCACCGCCAGATGTTCATGGTCGCCACCACAGGGTAGCCAAAAGTTCCTTTTGGCCACCACGAGGTGACCAAAAGTTCCTAGCGACCACCATGAGGACGCTAGCAATTCCTAGCAGCCACTGCGAGGCTGTTAGAAAGTTTGTGGTGGCTACTGTGGGGCTGCCAAAAGTTTGTGGCGGCCGCCAAACATTCATGGCACCCACCGCCGGATGTTCACGGTCAAAAGTTTCTAGCAGCCACTACGAGGCTGTCGAAAAGTTTTGCGGTGGCCACCACGAACTTTTGGGAGCCACCAAACATTCATGGTGGCCACCACAAGGCCGCCGAATGTTCATGGCGGCCATTACAGGGTTGCTAGACGTTCCTAGCATGCACCGCAAGGCCGCCGAAAGTTCTTGGTGTCCACTGCAGGGCCATCAAAAGCTCCTAGCAGCCACCACGAGGCCTCCAAAAGTTCATGGCGGCCACTGCAAGGCCACCAAAAGTTCATGGCAATTATTTTTCAAGAAGTGTTTCGTGTTTTTTTTTTTTATAACTAATTTGTGGAAAGTAAATTGTTTTTTGGAAAAGAGCTTTGTGGTTTGTTTTGAAAAGTGTGTTAGTGGTAGGGATCATAGCTAAAAATCCATTGGTTAACTGATATTTGATAAGAGTTTTTAGTGTTTGCAAAGTGAAAAGAGTTTTTGAGAAGTTTGCCAAGCAGACCCTTTAATTCTTCATTCAGTGAGTATAATATAACTTTCATGTGTGAACTACTCAGAAAGATTACCAGGCTGCATTTGGATCATCATGTTCTGGGCACATAGGAGGCTCATTTTTTGATCTTTTCTCATAGCACTCATTAGAAGTAGGCTTCTTATATATAGCAGCACCTACTCCATTTACTTTATCCTTGTTAATCGACACTAGTTCCCAGCACATTGCTTTTGTTAGTTCCTTCATCGCTGCAAAATTTTGCCACAAAATGCCCACGTTGTCAGATTCAATCAATCAACTCAAGCTCTGTCAAGCAATTCAGAAATAAGGGATTCAGAGCCTACCACTCCATATTCCAACATCTTCAGGAAGCTTCTGATAAACTGGAGTAGCAGACCAGACAAAGAAACCACCAGGTCGCAACACACGATTCAGCTCCAATAGAAGTTTGCCACCTGCATACAGTAATTGGAAGTTAACTACCAAAACATAGGAAACTGTCAAATGGACCCCGGCCAGATCACAACAATTTGTCAGAGCAGGTAGTTTCAAGACCCAAAACATCAAAACATAATCAAGATTTCAAATTTAGTAAGAGAGAAAACAAAATTAAAAAATCTCAAGCTTGAATCACTTTGAGCTCATTCAATTACCACTCTTAAGCAATTGGAATACCTTCAATGTGCCATGGAACTCTACAGCGTGCACAGTGGACAACATCGAAAACTCTGCCGGGGTATGGAAGTCTCTTTGTGCCCATCACAGCAGATATAGCAGGAATTCCCCTTTCAAGTGCAAATTGAACTTGGGCTTCATGTTCATCCTTTGGAGCAAATGACATAGCAAGCACGTCTCTGTCAAAGAGATAGCCTCCAAAGCTAGCAACCCCACATCCAACATCCAAAATAACACGGGAGTGTTTCCCCCAGGCGACATCAGGCACAGACTGCATAAAACATGCCATTGAAATTTAGCAAAATTTGTTCAACAATGAAAGGAAAAAAAAAAAAAAAAATTGTTATTTTTCT
The DNA here is from genome assembly GCA_900184695.1 of Betula pendula. NCBI lineage: Eukaryota > Viridiplantae > Streptophyta > Magnoliopsida > Fagales > Betulaceae > Betula > Betula pendula. The sequence continues at coordinate 52,619 of FXXK01000160.1, forward strand.
TCATCCATTAAAATGTACTCCATGTGTTACTGTCATCCTCATTGAAATTTTAAAAAAATAAAAAATAAAATCGTGTGCAGATAATGAGAACTAACTATTGAATTAGGTCTTTATGACAAAAAGCTTGATGACCCATATGATCCACAATCAGTTTGCATTGCAAATGATAATCAGTGTCTGAATTATAATCAGCAAATACAAGCATTATATGTTTACACTGTTTTAGGTATTCAGGGAGTGCAGAATCCACCTGCTACACCTTTTAGACAGACACTTTCTATAAAACTTCAAGGAACACCAATCTCCTACTTAGATGAAACTGCCATTGGGAAGGACTCGTACAAGTTACATTCCAGAACATGTTTTTTCCCAATTCTTAATTGGTTTTGCTCACTCACAAGTTTGAGCCAACAATTATTATTTATCAGATGTAAGGTTGCTTAAATCATCGTGTTTGAAAGGCAAATTTTCCAAAACAGGGTTTCAGAGCATGGCTTAGAGAATTATGATGATATTCAGAAAGACACAACATGTACCCATCAACTGCCAAAAGAACATGAACAATTTCTATATACACACTCACAAACAAACACTGTTGGCGGTAGTTCCAAAGCATCAATTAAAAAAGGAATACTGCACAGTTTTATAGGACAATGCCACCCGGGCTAAATGGCAAAGTGTATTCAACATATTCTCAGAGGCCTAGACTCACTCTGCTTCCTATGCTCTAATATTTACCATTTCATACATTTTTAGGGAAAACAAAAAAAAAGGAAAAAAAATAGCAACATAATGAATGATATACCTGCAACACACATAAACAGCCATTTTCAACAATCTCCAAAGAAAGAAAAGGGGTGCGGGGGATTAAGAAGAGAGAAAGAACAAAGCAAAAAAAGAAAGAACAAAGCAAGCACTGAATCCAAATAAATAAGGTAAGAAAAATGCAACCAATTAATGTACAAAAGTTCAAGAAGCAAGAGCAGCATGAAAGGAAATATGGAAAGAATGGAGTTTGATAAGTATCAAATGACTTACGTCCTGTATGAAGTCAATGTAATGAAGAGCACCATGCTTAAATTGGGTTCCACCACCAGGAAAGGTAAGATATTCGCCAGTAACTTTCACCCAATTCTGATGCCCCTTAACTTGCGCAAGCTTGGTGTGGGGAACATTATAGTACCAGATCTGCATGAAAGCACTTTATCAGTTCATCTCAGAAAGAAGAACACAAAGTACAAACGAATTGGACATAATTTTACTGAGTATACCTTTTCCCTGGATTTAGGCCACTCAATTGAGCGTCTATATCCTTCAGGAAGAGAAACCAGGCAGGTGGGGGCTTCTTCAGGGCAGTGCCTCTCTCTATGTTCATAATGCTTGGTACTTCTAAGACTCCTGATTGCTTGCCAATTGTCGAGGCATGGGATGTAGTCAGGCCCAGCAGTGACATTGCAAAGTTTCCAAGTATAACCAATCTGTTGTGTAGATGTTTGAGCCTCCTCATTCTTTGACTCTGTCGCTTGAGTTGACCAAGCCCCAATTTTAGTGGTAGTTTCATTCAAAAGCTCAGATTGAGCCCCAGAAGGAAACACCTCACTTAAACTCTGGTTTGGGGCCTGACCATTTTCCTTTTCCTCACTGGATTTTTCTTCTGACTCCTTGTTATCATTTTGCTCCACCTTCTCCTCTATCTGACCATCCACCTTTTTTTCATCCTTTGTTTCATCCAAGTTCTCTGATTTCTTCTCACTCTCATTCGAATTAGATTTCTGTTCACTCTCATCCAGATCAGATTTTTTCTCACCAGAGCCCTCTTCAGAATTACCTTGTCCATCAGAACCATTCTCACCTCCATCTTTTTTTGTCTCCCCACCATCTGAATTTGATTCTTCCTTATCTGTTTTAGTTTCCTCTTCATCAGTTTTTCTTTCTCCATCTTCTGTTTCAGTATTTGATCCATCACCTGATTTCGTATCATCATTTGCATCAGGCTTTTCCTCTGGCTTCTCTTCAGGCTTTTCCTCAAGCTTCTCTTCCAGCTTCTCATCTTGGTCTTTTTGTGAATTAGAGTTGCTCTCAGAATTCCCATTAACGTCTCCTTTAGTTGCATCCTCAGGCAAATCACCCGGATTATCCTCAAATTGCGGAGTATTACCCCCATAACTCTCACTGACTCGTCCCTTCACCTCATTCTTATTCTCCTGAGGCACATCCACATTTTGCACAGGAACCACAGACGATGATGTCATCATCCAAACCCCAACCAAGCAAAGTCCCACAAAAATTACAATCGACACTGTCGAGCAGTAAGATGACGCCGATCTTCTGTTGTCTATTCTACTATATTTCCCTAACGCCATGTTTTCTTTGCACAACTATACCTGGATAATTCAAAACCTGGAAAATCAAAACATAATAAAAACCCATCTGACATCATCTAACAAATCCAACAGAATTGCCTTAAAAAGTTCGACAATCACACCTCTGTCTAACCACAAGATCCATCTAGTCTACGACATTATTAACAAAAAGAAAAAATTTCCGACAGGTCCAAAACTGCAACTACTAAAAACCATTAACTGATCTACTAGATTCAAATATTTAATGATGAAAGACAATAGAAAGACCCATCAATACCCATAAATATCAAAATGGTGACTATATTTAGTCGAATTTGTTAGAGCATCCATCTCAAAAGCTTCAGCTAGTAAGTGGAGAGGCTCAACCGGTACATAAATACCCGCCAAAAGTCCACAACAAACCAATGCGGGACTCTCCAGCAGTAATCAGCGGGATCCAACCAATAAGATTCAAAAGATGGCATCCAAAGCTTGAACTTCACAAACATACAGCTTATTCAGATTCAAGAAATGGCACCTAAGAGTAATCACTATGGACACACACAATGCACGAGAAACTAAACAGATCTCCACCGCATCTTTAGCGAAAATCGCGTAAAACAAAGAGAGGAAGAAAGTAGGCAATGAGAAACAAACAAAATCAACGCGGTTGCATTAGATCTGCATGAAATCGCATACAACTACGGAATTCACCAACATTAAAAATTGAAAAATGAGGAAATCGAAATCAAGCATTAATTTAGCTCAAATTCGAGTGTGCTAAACACAAACATGGAAACACATACAACAACACATAATCAAAGGAATGGAAAAAAGGTGATCTGGTGAGAGATCCAGCAATCTGAGTAAACTGAATTTCAAGTACCTTTTAAGGGAAAAAGAATGAAAGCAGATCTGAGTGGAGCAGAGCTTGATGCTAGTCCTCCATTTTCTCAGAGAGAGATTGGTTGATTGTTGCTTGTTGCTTGGAACAGAGAATGAATCCACGAAGTGAATTACTATTAATAGCGAAAAGAAAGCGACGATTTGAGTTGCTTGCTCTTCAAATTACTTCGTTCTATCCATTTATTATAAAATAATATTCCGAAGATTGTAGAGAGAGAGAGAGAGAGAGAGAGAGGAAGAAAGGGACGGCCTTTGAAGAAGGCGCAGAGAGAGAAAGAACCGGCCACAAGAAAACCGTAAAATCAGTGGGGATTAATATTTCTGTGTCTGTGACCTTTTACTATTTAGTTCTGCAATTAACTAATAAAACAATATTAACATCTTGTACAATTCTCTGTTAATTATTACAGATTTTAAAAAATAATTAATTAATTAATTAAATAATAACAATTTGTCAGTATTTGTCACCTAGAATAACTTTTTTAGTATTATGACCTTACTATTTATCGTATGTTTTGTACTTCATATATAAACAAAATAAAAAAGGGAAAAAAAAAATTTGAGTAACTTGTTAGTGAAATGTGACCTACTTTTGGTTATATTTCCGCAAAAGAATAAAATATGGTTTTTCAACAAATCTAACTAAAACAAGGTCTTGTTTCACTAACAATAAATGGTTTTTCAATGAAACTAACTAAAAGTAGGTCACATTTCACTAACAAGACACTGTTTTTTTTTTTTCTATTCAAGAAGTGATAAGATGATTTCCTAGATCAGAGGTTGTTAAAGTTTGATTTATAACGTTTGGTTAGTTTTTAAGTTATCCATGATATTAGAAAAAAAAAAAAAAGTTATCCATGATAATTCTAAACTGTAATGATAGCCTTTACCTAGGGTTCGTTTGAGTATACAATTTTAAAAAATGCGATTTTAAAATGTGCGATTTGAAAACGTGATTTTTGAAAATGCAATTAAGCGTTTAGCAAAATCGCAATTTGACTTTTAAAATCGTAGTTTAACTTTAAAAAATTCTACATTTTTAAAAAAGCACCTCCTCACTTATAATTTGAAAACGCAGAAAATCTGTATTTTGAAATCGTAAAATTTTAAAAACGCAATCTTCAGACGATTTATTTTTTACAATTTATAAAATAAAATTAAAACTGTTAAAAAAAATTACAGCACATATGCTGACAGCTCTATTTTAGATGTAGATGATTACTACTTAATTTTTTTTCTTTTCGACAAGTTTTATAAATCTTAGAATTAAGGATAAAATAACTTTATACACGATGTCGGCAAGGTGAAAATGAGCCGATACAAGACAGAATTAACTTTTAATGAACGTTTGAGGTATGCTAATTTCTGGATCTCATCAATTTTGTATGTCATATATATGAATTGAATTCATCCAAAAAAAAAAAATTATCTATTATATATCAGCTTGTTAATAAGTGGAAATTAAAATTTGTTAATAACGTGTGTTAATTATGACCTTCAAATGATAACAAAACAATAAATATTATTCTAACGATGGAGTCATTTGCCGAAATTATTGAACTTGGAATATGTAATAATGTTTGGGTTATCATGCGCTATGAATATAATAATGATTGTTGGAAGGTAAAATTTTTGTCACAATCCGGACAATAAAAGAAATTTTCCTTATAACTGTAATTCAAGTTATTCCTACATATAATATGAGTATTTTTTAATTTACAATAGCCTATGAAAAAGGACATGAAGATTAATGTGCTAGGGGTCGTCAAGATGTCTTGTGGAGGGCATGTAATAATATTTTGCCAACAAACGAAAATATTTTCGAGGAAATCAAGATGGACCAAAAATGAACCGAGGAATGCTATATGTACATTACTAGCCTTTTTTTTTTTTTAATGTATAAATGAGACTACTAGCCATATATTGTGAAGGTGTTTGGCCTCAAATGATGTTTGGGCAGGATGTAATAGAAAGATCCAAAAATATTCCAATGAAAAAGATAATTTCATATGCATCTTAGATAAACTAGTGACCAAAATAGATGAGGAAGATTTTTGGGTTTGTAGAAATATGGTAGTATTTGGGGGTGAACTTACACACTCATCTCAGCTAGTAGGATGTAGAGAAGAATCACTGAAGGAATTCCACCAATCCCCATCTAGATCGAGGATTCAAGTGGAGGATAATTGGGTTAGTACAAATCTAGCTTTGAAGGACCCCCCATTGGGTGTGGCAAAGGTAAATTGAGATGTAGTGATATGTGCAACAGAAAGGAAAATGGGTATAGGACTATCGTTCGAGAGCATAAGGGATGAGTGTTGGCCTCCATGTGCTCTACCAAACTGTATAAATCAGACCCGACAATGACGGAAGCTTTGGAAGCGTGGACAACGATGGAATTTAGTAGAAACTTGGGGCTACAGCATGTGGTACTCGAAGGAGATGCACTGAGAGTAATATATACTTCGAGGAGAGTATTGGGGATTATGCCATAAATTTCAATGATTTTGTTGACATTAAAGTTTGTCATGAATATAAGTTGTTATTCACTGATTGAATTATTTAAGCATATAACATATGATCTTCTACATGCTTATTGTAATTATATATATTGTGTATGTGAAAAGTCCTTAGATTACATTGAATATGATCTATGATGTGAGTAACGAGATTATCACACAAAGCCTTAGTCCATAAACCTTGTGGTTTTATATATTGATTCGTTCGCAGTCGGTAATGGAATTGGACATTCTATTTGCGAAGACTGTTACACATCAATCTTGATGATTTACGTTAATCAAGCAAAATAAAGGTTTCGGGTTGATGTACAGGTGTTATGCATTGAACAAACCATAAGAATTGTCTTTCCAAAAAAACATTATCAATGAGAAAGATTGTAACTCCCGAAACTTATTATGATATTGATTTTAAATCTTAAGATGATTGTGTACTCAAATGTGAAGTGTATATTACTTTGATGCATTCATGAGTGCGACCTCTACTTTAGTCAACATTCTCAATGTGTTGGATAATCACATGTAACATTGTGAGAAAGTTTTTCTCAATAAAGAATTCATGTCCTTTCCTTAAGAATTATAAGAAATTTACTCTTGAGATGGATATTATAAATTAGATTATTCATAGTCTTTAACTAGAGCATCTTGGTAAGGAATACCGAAATATTATGTTCATGTGATAAGGCTTTCATAAATGTGAAAATAATATATAAAATCAATGACTCAAAGAAGGATAAAGAGATAGATAATTAAAGTGACAATTTCTTTCGCCTTAATTCTGATACAAAAGATTTCATTGTGAAATCAACAATCAACATTAAGTAAGTTTAAGGGCTTAATTGATTTAATAAAAAATATAAATTATAGTGCAATTACAATTATTTAATAAAATCAATTGTAATTAAATAGTGATTTGAGATAGTCGAATTATTTAAAGTTAGTTTTATTTTTTTATTTGAGTCCCTCACCAAGTTAATGTAATTTAACCAGGTAAGGCTTTTTTTATTTATTGAGCTGCTTGTTTTGATTTATTAAAACACAAGCTAGAGAGAAGCTGTGCAGAAGATACAAGAGAGGGAGACTGGACTTAGAACAAAACCTAAACCCAAGTGCTGAAAAGCATGGGTCATGGAAGAATTCCCTAGCCCTATACAGCATTCTCCAAGGAGGTGGAGGCTAGGTTTTTTCAAGCCCTAGCCGTCCACCACCTTGTAGTAGTCACACATGGACTATTTCTCTTACTTCTCATAGTATTTCAAGTTTATAAATAGAAAAGCTCGAAATTCTTGCAAAATACACATTTACCACAGTTCTTTAATTTTTATTAAGAACTAATGTTCTTGAGTTAATTCTCGAAGTTATAGTTGAAGTTTTGAAGAGCGAGGAAATAACCCACACTCTTAATTATTCTTAGTCATTATATTGGTGAGAATATCTAAATGTCTCATAATTCCTGAGGCTACATGTATTTCTTGAGGAGTAAGAAGGAAGAGTTTTGCCCAAAACTCAAGGAGTAGTCATGATCTTCAAGTAAGTGATTCTTGCTTTAACAATTTAATTTTAAAATAGCATAATTCTTCATATATTTTTCTTAAAAGTTCGATCTTAATTTGAAAATTTACAAACTTTTATTTTTTGCTAAGCAATCTTGTTTTTGCTATTATATTCCCAACAAAGAAAATGAAATTGGAGTAGATATGAACAGCTGATCAAAGGTGCAGAAACTGTATTGAATAGTTTGCAAATTTGGCATGTGTAATACATCCAAAGGAAAGCAAACTCAACAACTCACCGTGAACCAATTATTAAAGCAAATTTGGATAGAAGTTTATCCCAAATTCATCTGAGATATTGTAATTAAACAAGTTGTTTCGTCTCTATATATTAATGAAAGTCATAAAGCTTTACTTAAAATAATAATAATAATAATGATGATGTGCAAGAGTGATAGTGAAAGTAATATCAATAGTATGACAGCTAATATAAAATGACGTGAAACATCCAGTTTGCCAGCCATGACTTGAGACGTTCAACCAAACTCATCCAATCCCATTAGCCTATAAAAAAGTACTAACTCAATACAAAAAAACAAAAAAGTACTGACACAAATAATTTTCTGAGACCATAACAGTGATGGTAACAGAATTTTTTAGCACCACTTAAACACCCTGAGCAGCATTATGATCACACATGCACCTGTCAATGAATTTTGAAGATTAAAGGTAGCAAGTTTAAGTGAATTTTTTTGTTATATTTAAATATTAATTATTTTATATTTTTTTTTGTTATGTTTTTATTTAAAATAATTATTCTCATCTTTTTATAGGATGCAAAATTATTAGTTAAGTTTTTATATTCAAATTTTTTTAATATTTTCTTTTCAATTAATAATATGGCTAATTCACTTAATTTTTCTTATGATATTGTTAATATTAAGTAGAATTTTATAACAACTATTTTCAATAAAATTCAAATTATGTAAGTGAACATGTATTTGAAAAAAGATCTAGGAAAAAGTCCACATAATTCCTTCAAATTATCACTTAATTGACAATGTTCCCCCAAACTTTCAATTGTGCACATATTCCCTTCAAATTACCAAACAATTGTCAATGTCTCTGTTAAGGATGAAAACACCCTTAATAAAATAAAATAAATAATTATATAAAAAACAAAATAATTATTTTTTCTTTTTTTTTAAAAAAAAAAAAATATATGATCACCCAATTGGCAAATTCAAAATTAAAAAAAATATATATATAAATATTTCATTAAAAATTTTATTTTTTAAAAATTATTATTATTATTATTATTATTCGAATTCATAAGGTTAGAAAAAAAATAAAATAATAAAAAAACGAAAATAAAAGCAAAAAATATATATAATTTTTTTTGAAAAAAAAAACTAGCAACCAATTGGCCAAATTCAAAAAATTTTAAAATTATAAATATTTTGTTTAAAATTATTGTTATTATTATTTTTCGAATTCATAAGGGCTAGAAAAAACAAAAACTAAAAAACACTAGCACCCAATTGGCCAAATTCAAAATTAAAAAAAAAATTATAAAGATTTCACTTAAAAAATAAATTTTAATTAAAATTAAAATATTATTATTTTATTTTTTCATTTCGAATTCATAAGGATATTTTTGTCTTATTAAAAAACTTGTAGGGCTTTGGGAGAGACATTGTTTCAATTGAAAGTTTAGGGAAAACATTGTCAATTGGGTAGTAGTTTGAGGGGAGAATGTGGACTTTTCCCAAGAATCTAGTATGATTATATAATTTAGTACTTTATTCTGTTTAATTATAAAACTTCTTTTAAAATTTTTTGTTCTGAAAATAAATCCAAACCATCAAATAAATATTATATTTGAGAAAAATTTCAACATTAAGACAACTTTATTTTTTACAAACTATCATCGTCTAATGGTTTTAATTTTTTGAAACTAAATAATTTTACCATAATTTGGTTATTAATTAAAGAACATTGGCTAATATTTTTACTATAATTGGGATCTTAACTCTATCTCTGTGATTTGGATTTTCGTTCTGAAATCTCTTATTGTGCAATTGGGATCTCTTTGCATGTCAAATTCTAACAAGGTTTTCAAAGTGGACCGTGGAATGTTTTCATCTTCAAGGAGATTTAACAAAATCTGGAATATGAGTAAAAATGATAAGGACACAAACAACGTTTGTGTTTATTAAATCTTGGCCGTATATTTAATTATATAAGATATGCAGTTATTTTTTTAACTGCAGGTAATTAAGCTTGATCCTTTTCCATTTTCTCTTTTTTTTTTTTCTTTAAAGTTTTAATAACTTGCATATTGAATTATTTTTGTCTTTCAATGTAATAATTTTTTTTTTCATAATTGAGGCTTTAATTAAAAAGCATTGACTAACATTTTTATTATAATAGTATTTCTTTTTCAGTGACTTTTCCATCTTTCTGTATTATTCCTTCTAAAGTCTCAATATGTTGTACATTGAATTTTTATTTTTCAATTGATAATAGTTTCTTTTATCATAATTAAAGCCTTGATTAGAAATACTGACTAATCTTTTTATTATAATTAAGGCCTTAAACCTTTTTTTTTTAGAAGAGACCTTAATTATATAACTACTATCTAGTGGCTTATTTCATTGGAGCCTTAAGTCACAAAATGAAAGAGCCGGCCATGCGAACAGAAAAAAATAATAATAAAAAAATAAATAATAATATTTTTTTAAAAAAAAAAAAAAAAAAAGAAGAAGAAGAAAAAGAAAGAGCCGGCCATGCATGCACGTTCATCATTTTTAAACCTAGATATTACCGAGTTTAATTGGGTGCCTTTTTTGTCCTTGAGCCTTTTAGTGGATGTCGGTGCGAGAGAATTTTCCGTGAGGTAGACCGCACGGCGCGCCATGTGCCCGAATTAAAACAAACACCGTCTAATAAAACAAAACAAACACTTTTGTCTGATTTTTACTAGAGCGATCCAATTGCCGACAGCTCCATTCCTGGGTCCAGCTAAGCGTGATTGTCGGAAATTTGAGTGGGCCCCGCGGCATCAAGTACCGTCACCATGATGATGTTACGGTTCTAAAGGCCTGCGCTGGTGTACGCAAGTGCAACTCAGACGTGCCGGCCACTGCCTTCTACTCTTCGTTGGATCCAGATCCGGATCCCCGTGAGGCTGGGAAGAGCACTGTAACTGTAAGAGGTGTGAGAGATTATCTTCTACATGAAGGACGGTGAGGTTATGGTGAACCTCAAGTGAGATGAAGATGATATACTGGGCATTCACATTATCAGCCCCGAAGTGAGAACATAGACTTGGATCGGAATTTTGGTCCAAACCACGAAGGCTGTGTTTGTTAAACATTTTAGGTTCTTTTTTTTTTTTTTTTTTTTTTTTTTTTTTTTTTTTAAATAGTAATAGAAATGAATGATGTAATATAAAATAGGAAGAATGTTATAAATTTTTTATATGGAAAGTGAAAAAATGTTATTTTTTAATGAATTTTTTATTTGAATAGTAATAAAAAATAAGTGATGTGATATAAAAGGTAAAAAAAATTATTAAAAAGTGATTGATGAAATATTAGAAGTGGTGTTGATTTTGATGGAGAAAAAAAAAAGGGAAAGTTGAAAGGAGTTTAACAAACATAGCCGAACTCTAATTAACCTATTAGCCAGCAGTTCAGATTACAATAGAAGGCACGAAACAAATGATAATTGTCCTACCACGCCGTGTGTTACATTGGATAAATCAAAAGCTACAAATAATAAAAAAAAAAATAGAAAAAAAAATCATATTTAGCTTCTAGATTTTTATTTCATTTGAACTTAATATTTGAATTTATAATTTTAAGAATATGATCCTTAAGTTTTGCTCAAATTTTAAATAGGTGTCTCTATCACTTTTTTATCAAAATGAATTGTTTATCATATATCATATATGTCTCAATTGACACATTAGCTTTCATAACAACACATAATATCAATGTCATATTATTAAACGACAAACCATCCATAAAATACAAATAAAAATAAAAAACAAATTACCCAACTCCAAAAAACAAAAACCATCTTTGTCATATTTTAATCTTCTAGATTTGTAGCGTTAAAGGAAGAATCATTAACTTTGACACTGAGATAAACTATGACATGTCAAATGAGATACACGTAACAAATATAAAATTGTTAATTTTAACAGTAAAATGATAAAAGGACCAATTAAAAACTTGAGTAAAACTGAATGACGTTATTCTTAAAATTAAAAACCTAAAGATTAAATTCAAATCAGATGAAACTTATGGATTAAATATAATTTTTTATTTTCCAAAAAAATATTAGTGAATGAAGGAACTTATGCTCAAAACTCATAAAATTTTAGGAGTAACAGAACACATTGTTTGAACGGATGGTAATCCTATTTGAACGGAACATGATGCAACAAGTCAGATAGAGACAAGAGCAGGAAAAAGAATGGGCAATATCTAGTGGTGGAGCCAGAATTTGGTTCAGATGGGTCAAGATTTTTTTTTAATAAATGAAAAAAAACTAATATTGAACAAAAATTAATTAAAATATTAAATAATATAACTAATGAAATAAATAACCAATTCAATAAAATTTAATTTAAAACATATAAATGTAACTTACAATTTATTTTGTCACGCCTAATGCGTTATTTGGTCTCTATCACTAGGATGGTAATTCGAATTTTTTTTTTTTAAGCAATGATCTATTAGCAAATTTGCTAAATCTACTTTGACACGAACTCGTTTAAAATTTGATTAAAACTCAATAGAATAATTGGTCTTCTCCACAATCTCATATAACTACGATTATCTATTTCATATAATTAAATTATGCAACAAAAACTATATATATTCATAAATAATTAATTTAAAAGAGAAATATAAATATAAAAATTTAATCAATGTAAAAGTTTGATTACATACCTGAAACTTTTATAATAAATTTGACTTTTCGAAAGAAATACACCAATCACAATTCACACTCAAACCTCAATTTTATTGTTTGGCAGGTCCAAATCACATCACAACACCAGTGATGTGCTATTGTTTTATATTGTATATATAAGAGTTAGTCGACTACTCGGCTTAGTTTAGTTTAGTGTTTTTCGTTTTTATGAAATCAACTCAGGTTTAGTTAAAGTGGCGCATAAAATAAAATAAATAAATAAATAAAACAAAAACAAAATACTAAAATTTGGTACCCTTTTAGGACTTTTAGTTTAAATAGCCGTAGCTTATCAGCAGCCTTAGGCCCTTAGCCCATTTTAGGATATATATATATAAAGGGGGGGGGGGAGCGGAAGCAGATTATCGGGAGAACACACGATACGTGGTTCTGAGATTTATGGGATAATTGGGGTGGATGGTCAGAGTGACAAATAAATGAACTTCACAATTTAAATCAGAATATAAAATAAACTGATAAGTAAAGTACATAAAATAAGATAGATGAATGTAAGTTTTGAATGCTTACAACGAGATGAACTCTTGAAAATACATGCAGTGCAATTTGATGCTACAACAAGTGTTTACAAGTGTTTATATTTAAGAGTATTCTTAAGCTAAAGTTTGGCTATTGAATGAGCTCTGATTTTCTTCACAGAGGGAAGCTCTCATATATAGGCAACCGAGGAGAGGAGCCTTCAAAGAGGGGAATCATTGGATTCCTGAAGATAGGGGCACATGAGTGCCTTTCTGAAAAGAGTAGCCGAAAGTAACTTTGTCTTTTTGCTTTCACTTGGGGTAAAGGCACCGAAAGTAACTTTGTCTTCAGATGCTTTTACTTTTGACTGTAGATGAATAGTGAGTTGTCGGGAGAGGTGGAAAGAACTTTGTCTTCTTCTGCCGACGCTTCAATCATCTGATTAGTCTGATTCTGACTCATAAGGATCCTGTGCACCCAGGGGTCTTGGAAGGAGTCCTTAATGTTGTCCAAATGTACCGAAGAATCTGAGGAGGAACCATCATCATCTCAGTTTGAGTTTTGGTCCAGGAGGGCCTGAACAATTGCCAAAATGTCCTGCTTGGAAGTCTTCTTCTCTGAGGAGGTCTTCTTCTTGCTTTTTGAAGAGGAAGATTGCTGATCCTTGGAGGAGGAGGCTGAAGGACTTGACTTTCTGGGGGCCTGGAGGGCCTGATCTGGGGCCTTGAGGGCCTGTTGTTTCCGAGACTTTGGTTGAATCGGAGCTGCTGGGACAGCCTGAGCTGGGGCTACAGGGGTAGCCTGAGTTTGTTCAGAGAACTCTGTGTAAAGACGTTCCTGAACTTTGGTGAAGTTGTATTTGTCCCACCATTTGACAGAGAACTGTCTGGCAAGAATGACTTCATCAGTAATTGTGTACTGCCATTTCAATATCCAGGGGACCCTGAAATAGGAGAAAAAATGCAGTGCACTGGGAAAGTTAGTTTGGTGACCATCAACTTGGTGAATAGTCGAGAAATATCGGATTGCATCTTTGACGTTGGTAGGCATGATATCATGAATTGGACCATGAACTTGCCACCATCTGATGAACCAAGTAGGGAATTGTCCCTTGAAATATTTGTCAAACTGGATGAACCAAGAATAACTAAAGTCAGGAAACTGGAAAAGGAAAACCTTATACCAAGCTTCGATGTAATCATGATAGGTATAACCAATACCATGATTTGAAAGAGGTTTGGAAGAATAAGGAGGCAAATCCCACTTATTCTGATGAATAAATTTACAAATGTAAATATGATGATAAGAGATTTTTGAATTAATCTCAATTGGACGAATTCGAATGGAATCCGTACTTGTGAGGATATCCAAATAATATCGCTCAGTTTTGAGAGGATGGGATGGCAGAAAGTGCCAATCATCACCGAAGTATTTCCTAGCTATGACAGTAGGAGTTTTTAAATAGATGAAACATTGTTCAATATAGAATAAGTTCATGAGTGGTTTATGAAAGTAAGGGGTTGTTCTTTCATAAAATTTGTTTTGATAATTTGACATCTTCTGAGAAGAAGAAGAGGCCAAAGGATCATGAACCGTAGCCAGAGCAGTCTGGTACGATGGTTTGGGAATATTACCAAGAATGGTAAATTTGTTTGCTACTTCCAGCGCTGAAGAAGGCTGAGAAGAAGCCTGTAGTTGGCTTGGAGTGACAAGCTCCAATTTTGGTGTTCTGTGTGCAAGTTTCTGCACATGCTCAGAAGGGGGAGTTGGCGGAGTATAGAAAGGTGCAGTTATCCTTTCTATATCCTGATGAGAGAGGGCTTTCCCTCGTTTTTGAGCGAGCTTTCGCTCTTTTTCAAGCTGCAGTTGCAGCTGTTTTTTATCAGACATGTTATCTGCACAGAAGAAAGGGTTAATATCAGAATATATAAACCTGTTTCCTGCAAAGAAATGTATGTCAAAATCAAAAATGCTTAAAAACATTTTGCAATTTCTAAAACTTTGTTCAAATGTAATGATTTGAAGATGATTTTCATTTGTGCAAAAAAGTTTAATTAAAAACTTTTGTTTTCGCAAATCATTTTGAAATTTTGTAATACATAGTACTATAGCAAGAACATGCTTTTGAATAATACTATGATTAATTTGTGAAGAGGTCCATATTCCTGAATGAGAACAAAGAGTTTGTTCAGGAAGATTGGAATGAACCTTTTGCTTGAGGGTGCCTTTGAATTCAAAATCAGAGGCAGAGATTTCAATAACTTTGAATGGGTGTTCAAGACCAGGAGATGTCTGAACAGGTTCTTCATGAATTTGAAGAGTATTGATGGATTTGGAAATGGCTTCACTTTGGAAGGCTTTCAGTTGAGAAGAATCAAGTTGGTTTAGGAATCTAAACTTAACAGGATCTCCTAGAGGTTTGGTGGTTACACCTTCTTCATCTGCCATAAAGGGATACAACAAGATAAGAAAGGGTAATCCTAAAATGACCTTATCGGACATATTTCGAACTAAGACAAATGATTGTTTGAAACAAACATTATCTTGACAAATGTGAGCATCTTTGAGCTCAAAGTCGATGTGCATCTTACTACCACTGGCAGATCGAAGCACTTCTTTGGTTTTACTGTAAAACCGGGTTGGAATCAATCCTTCCTGGATACAGCTTAAGTCGACACCTGAATCAATCAAGGCGATAACATCAAGTTTAAAATCATCAATAATAATATTCACTTTGGAATACCATTTTTTGATTTGGATTCTGTTCATTAGAAAGATTACGTTTTCATGAAGTTTGATAACGTCATCTTCTAATGGTTGTTGTGTTTCGTCGTCGGCTTCACTACTACTAGCGGCTGAATTAGCGACAGACTTAAGTTTTAATTCAATTTTTAAAAGATTAACATCTTGTTCAATATTGTGATGTCCTTCTTTTAATTGTTTGAGTTCAGTTTTAACATTTTTAAGTTCAAGTTGCAGATCATTAATGGTGACCGGCTTCTTAGACTTATTGTTAAATTTTTTAAAAGTTTCACTCATACTTATTTCCTGGGTTTTTGAAGTGGAAGCTTCATTACCTTGTTTAGTTAAAAGTTTCTTTAACTTATGTAAGTATTGAGTTTTTAATTCTGGATTTTCAATTTTTGAAATTGCATCAAGAAGAAATTCTTCTTGCTCTTCTTGTTTGGTTAAGACGTTGACTTTGCAACATGTGTCTTGACAACCAAATGAGATGTTTGGGGTATTTTGGTCATTGCCTGAGGCAGGGCCAGATGAAGATGAACCTTCTTCTGAATAATCAGTGTCTGGTTCACTTGACTCTGTATCTCTAATGTCTAAAACTTTTATCAAGTTTTCTTGTTCTTCATTAGAGATTTTGAGTTGTTTAATGGTTTTCTTGGCCTTGCAGTCAACTGCAAAATGGCCTTTCTTGCCACATTTGTAGCAACCATCTTTAGATCTCTGTTTTGGTTTGTTAAACCTAGACTTAGATCCATGTTTTTTATAGAAAACATCATTAGATTCAAATCTTCTTTTGTTGAAGTTTTTAAATCTTTTATGAGGTTTATCAATTGAAGTTTTATGGGTTTTGTATCTTCTGGAAGAGGCTACTGAGGGTAGGCCGTATTGTTCACAGAAATATCTCATTTCATATTTAGCTTTACGCTTATCTTTGTTTGCTGTATTAGATATTTTCATATCAATACACATCTTTAATCCTTCTTTCTAGATTATCGAAACAAGGTTTCCGTAGGTGAAGTTATCATATTCTATGATATTATCTTCATTAACTAAAACCTGTTTGATTTTATGGGCAAAAAGACTAGGTAAACCGTTAATGAATTTTTCTTTCCAAAACGGTTGACTACTGTCGTCTCTTACCATGACTTTAGAGATGAATACATCTTTGTACCATCTAAAGTCAGACATTGTAGGACACCTCAAGTTGCTGAGTTGATCATGTATCTTAGACTTAAGTTCAGATGGTGTACCAATAAAATGCTCAATTATGGTAAACACCAAAGTGTTGATACAATCAGAATATGCCATTCCGATTGCTTCATTGAAGAGAGGGATTCCATCAGGATCCTTTTTGATAGAATTCCTGATATCATCTTTCAAATTTTGTGATAGGTGTTTTTCCCACCACTGTGCAAGTGTTCCTGTAAATCCTGTTACCAGGAGATCAAGAACTTCCATTTGACTTAACACATGATTGTTATAGTAACTATTAGCTACCATAGACATATGTGTAAGTTTGTTGAGGAGTTCCTGCTCAGATAAACCATCTATATTCCATTCATAGAGTTTATATGGAGAAACAGCAAATTGGGAAGAAAGATGTCTTTCTTCGTATTGGACATCTGGAGGAGTTGGCCTGGGATACCAATTTTTTGTGAGAGCTGTGGACTGGGTCCGAGTAGTGTTGTGAATCCTACGCAATTCTAAGTTGGAGAAGGCTTTCTCAATTTTTTCAATTTCCGTATCACCATCATTCCGATGAGGTCTCTGTTAATGTTTGAGGAAAGGACAAGGTGTTGACGTGTTTGGACGTCGTTGCAAGATCCTTGAGCATTTGCTCAATTCTCTCGACTGGTCGACTTGAGTTAACCTGTAAAGCATTTCCAAGCTTTATTTCTGGTTTAATTAAAGGTTTCTCTTGTTTAAGAGGTTTGTTATCAATTTTCTCTTCAATTTTATCCAATTGTTTACCTATGGTGTGTAGGTATTGGTTGGTAAAATTGTTTTGTTCGAGAATTTTACGAGTATCTTCATCTTCAGTTAAGGCTTTAAAAGGGGAAGCTATAACTTAAGATTCGAAATGTTTAATTATTAAATTATCCAGAGGAGGATGGTTAGAAGTTATTACAGTTTTGTCTTCCGTTACCCATTTGTTTTTGGTAATTGCTTTTACTGTGGTTTCTTCATTTTCTTCGGGTTCTGGATCAAATTTAATTGATTTAGGATAGAAATCATTAATGAAGTTAAAGAAGAGAATCTCTGCTTTGGTTTCATTCATGAATTCAGTCCAATGGTTGAAGATTTTAATTTTTTCTTCTTTACTAAATCTTTTACGGTAAGTTTCTCTCCGTTCAAGATTAAGTTCAGATATTAAATCTTCATTAAGTCTTTTATGATTAATCCTAAAAGGCTTAGTTATGACTCCTAGTTTTGGGTTCTTAGGAGGGACGATTTGAGGAACTGAAAGAAGGTCAGATGCCGTTGGGAGTTGAGATCCATTAAGGGAGTCAACATCATCGGTATCAACCGGATCAGTTTCTGTGTTTTCATTAGGGTTTTCAAACTGGCTATGTGCCGTGTAACAACCCTGGCTAATTTGGGAAGAAGTTTGAGAGATTTTTCAATTTCTAAATTCAAGTGTTGAAGCTTTTTTAATTCTTCAAGTTTTTGTAGTTCAATATCTATTTGTCTATCTCTTTGGCTTAAAGTTTCTGAAGCGGTTGAGAAAGATTTTCGAGTTTGAACTTTCTTTTTGGAAGGAATCTTCCTAGAAGAACCTATCTTCCTGGAGGATTCTAAGTCTTCGATTTGAAGACGGTTTGAGTGGATGTTTGGCTGAGGACCAAAATCTATTTTTACCCTGCCATCCATGTATTGCTGGATGTAGTCTAAATTGTTTAGACTTTGGGTTTGGTTGACAGAATGATTTTCATTGGTTAAAAACCAGTTATCAGGGAACTGGATGTCTGACCAGTAAATAGTTCTGGGGACATGAATGTCCGATTGAGGTTGATGACCCTGCATAAGAAGGGTATAGTTTTTAGGACTCTTTTGGGCTGCTCCAAAGTTTAGGTTGGTTTTGGTGCATTTGTAAGAGATCCTATAGATCAAAGCTAAAGGTTGAACTCCTTCTAAGACGTTAAATCCTGAAGTTTTTATGTTCAAAGTTAAAGCTTTTAAAATGTGTTTGTCTGTCAGAGCTAAGGATAGGTCTGGGAAGACATCAAAATGGATTGGACCGTCATTCAGTTTAGACTGGACCGTTCCTAGAATGCTGTCATTGAAATCAATGAAACGAGCATCTCTAACAGCTAACAAAGCAGTGGCGTTGAGGCCTCTTCTTGTTAGTGGTTTGACTGCGACCTGAACTAATCCTATGTGGATGAAGTTGTGGCCGTCTGCCTTATGTCTCCTAAGAGACTCAGGACTGAAAAGTTGGCATGCCTCATGCTCCTTGCTTAAGGCATTAAGGAAGGGACTCAAGCTAAATTTGAGACTAGAACTGAGCCATTTACCTCTTGGCAAACCGAGTTCGAGCTCAGGTTCTCGACATGTCACAAGCTCGAGCTTAAGTAAAACTTAAACGAGTCAAGTTCAAGTTAGCACTACTCGTTCATGCTCAACTCATTTAAAGCCCTAAACTCAGCTCTCAAAATCTCATTGTTTGTCTAAATACCCAACTTGGAACACACATTTCTACTACCCATTTTCCAATCAAAGCAAAACCCATTTTTAAAGAGAGAAAAAAAGGCAATCAACTTCCCTTAAAAGACGGTGACCTTGAGTAGATTAGGCAACAATGTTCAGTGATTTCGTCAACAACGTTCGGTTGGGGAGGTGGGGTTGGTTTAAGCGTTGGTTCACTAAGAATTAGAATGAATGAGAAAAGTGATCGATTGGTTGGTTTGGATTAAGGATCCGATTTTTTCATCTCGATTGTATTTAGTGTTTTTAGCTAACATGTCAAATTCTTATTGGAAGCCGTAAAAGTAGGGTTTTACACCACATCCAAAAAATAAGGTTTTCTCTTTTGTAAAATAGAGGATTTATAATGTAAAAAGTTGGTATTTTGAATTGCATGTTGAGTGGTATAAGGTTGTATGTATTAGGGATGGTGCCCAAAATCTCAATTATTTTGTAAGACATTTTGATTTAAGTTGAATAAAGTTGTTTATTCATTGATATATTTATGAGTATTAGGCATATAACTTATTTACATGTTTATCCTTTAAGATTATTATTTCTAATATATATGTAAAATGGTCAATAGATTGCATTGAATATGGTTCATAGTGTGTGTAATTAAATTATCACATAGAAGATCTTAAACTATAAACCTTACAATTTACAATTTAATGTTCGCAGTCAGTAATGAAACTGTGCATTCCATTTGATAAGACTATAATTATCAAATATAATTATCTATTTTGATAATGTGAAATAGTAATTTCTAATTAATGTGTTGGTGCATATACAATGCACTAAACAGATCATCGAAGTTGTCATTCATTTAGAATGCTGTCAAAATGAATGATATTAAACTCCAAGATGTCTTATGACATTAATTCTCAATCTTGAGAGGATCACAAACTTAAATGTAAAGTGGATGTCACTTTAATAAATTTAGTAGAAAGACCTTTACTGTGGTTAAAATTTTTGGTGTATTGAGTAATCACATGTAGCATTGTGGGAACTTCATCCTCAATAAGGAATCCAAGTCCTTTGACTATATCAAAGAGATAATAAATTTATCCTTGAGATAAATTTAATGGAATGATTATTCTCAGTCCTTGGCCAAGGCATTTTAGTAAGAGTTACTAAAATAAATTTATACTTGTGAAATAAAATTTCACAAGTGAGAGAATAATTATGTAATTAAATTGTGTACTCAAGGATAAGAGGTAGTGCATTAAAAGAAAAATATAATTAACTTTAAATCGACTATAGAATATTCCATTGAGGAATCAAATGTTAAATAAGAATTGTCTAAGGGATTAATTGATTAATTTAAAAATATTAACTAGAATACAATTACAATTATTTATTGAAATTAATTATAATTAGTAGTAAACTGTTACATGTCATGAGATGACAAGGGTCACCCGCCTATTGGAGCTAGTACTATTTGTTCTTTTGGATCCCTCTTCAAGTTGTAGAAATTTGACTATAGTGATATACTTTTATTTATTTATTTGAGCCATGTTTTAATTTTAAACATGGACCACTGTGAGATAGGGGTTAGGGGTGCATGACAAAGGTACTGAGCTTGAAATAAAACCCAGCCCAGCTACACAGCACATGAGGCGCATGGGCTAAAGATAAACCTGTAATGCCCCAAAATATTTAAAAGTTATTTTTAATAGAATTTGACAAAAGATTTGATTAAAAACACTCTCTCATTTTTATAAAACATTTAAATAGCATTTTATTCAAAAAATTTGACTATCAAGCGTTCAATAATCATCATCAAACATTCGACCTTAGAAAGTACAATCACCTTCTCTGCAAAGCCAACATAATGCTCAGAAGATATCAGCACGAACATTTCAATACTTTTATGGAACGTTCGATATGCTTTTATTAGACATTCGATATCTTCATAAAATGTTTGATGAGGACCCCTATATTCCATGATATAAATAGATCAAACGTTTGATATCGTATATCAAACGTTTGATCATTTCCCAAAATGAATTTTACGTAGAGAATCGATTAAACGCATCACTTTCCTATAAATAACACCTCATTTTCTTAAGAAAATCATTTAGGTTTGACCTAGAACCTTCAAAAATCATTTGTTAAGTTTTGAGAATGATTTTTTTAAGGGAAAGTTCTCATTTGAATGGAACTATCTTCTCCAAAGGTAACTTTTGAATTCTTACTCTTATTATGTTGTATTTTACTGTTTTTACACAAGCTATGACCATGATTATGTTTTTAGAGCCTGTTTGAGATTGCGATTTCAAAAAGTGCGATTTTAAAAATAGCGATTTTAAAAAGTACGATTTGAAATGTACTTTTTAAAATCGTGATTTTTGAAAAAGCAGTTAAGTGTTTGACAAAATCGCAGTTTGGCATTTAAAATCACAATTTAGCATTTAAAATTCTGCGTTTTCAAAAAAGCACCCTCTTAGCTGCGATTTGAAAACGCAAATTTTCTGCGTTTTCAAATCGCAATTTTTTAAAAACGCAGTTTCTAAATAATCCAATTTTTGCGATTTGGTTTAAAATCACACTTATTGTCTACGAAATCGCAATCCCAAATGCACCCTTAAACTATGTCATAATGATTTAAAAGCTTTTATATTAACTTTCCAAAAGATTTTGATAAAAATGGTATATTTGTGTTTTACCTCTTTAAATGTGTTTTTTTTTCTACGTTCTTTAATGTTCTTTAATATTAATAGATGATGTTCTAAATTTAAAAATAGCTGTAGGTAGGTTTGATAGGAATTTTTAGACTTTCATGTATTCTGGGCCTGCATCAAACGTTCCACTGTTCTTGATCAAACGTTCAATCTTTAATGATCAAATGTTCGATCTTTAATGATCAAATGTTTGATAATTGTGTCAACGTTTGATAGTGACCAGAAATGCCAAATTAGGGTTTTTAAGATAAAGAACACACATACTCCACGATTAGTAAGAGATCACGTTCTTAGTATATTGTTGGGTTATTTTACAGTTAACTAAAAATGTTGTGCAAATATCCACCTAAATAAATAGACAAATAATTGTACGTTTTACTCGTAAGTACATAAAATCAAAACGATAGTATTGAAAGTAAGTACAAGATCATTCCTATAAGGATTGGTAAATTGTGTTTAAAGAAAATTTCCTAAAACAAATATCTTGATTGAAATAAAACAGAATTGCAATGGAACAAAGTAAATAATTGAAATAATAAGTAAATAGGATAGGGCTCCGATATCCACTACTAATCATATTCTTTTGAGGAAACGACATGCACAATACTACAAACCGTATTGTGATGCTCACTGCTTGCCAGCCACAAGGGCATGATATTTACTCCTAAAGCTATTGATTTTTCTTAGCAATGAGTTAGGCATGGTATCTACTCTAACTTTTTTTTTTTTTTTTCGAAAGATTCAGTTAAAGGTGTCACTGGCCCTCACTAAGTTGTTCTTCAAGAAAGTAAATCTATAGAAATCGACAAACACACTCGGACTGGAACATAGTATCTATTCCAGTTGTCTTTATGTTGATTATTCCAATACCTTACAATAGGTTCTCTTGTTACTCTAATAACAAATCCATACTACATGCCTATGATGGCCAAACACAAACATGTGAGGAATGAATTTAAACCGAAAAAATTAATTAAGAATCATAAATAGTTGTAGCAAGGCAAATCCCAACCTTAAAGAAACATGATTAGGACTTCAATCGAGTCCCAACAAAAGTATTAACTATAACTAAATTAGGACTTAAGTATATACATACAGAAAATAAAGAAAAGAAGAAAGAAAAACCAAAACCGTACTTGATCTAGCTTTTGATTCTTCTCCCAAAGCTTGTATATTTGATTTGGACAGCTTAAATGTGTATTTATAGAGTTTTAAAGTAACTCTAGTCAATTTCATACAACCTACAACTCCAAATTCAAGTTAGAATTGGATTAGAATCTTTCCAAAACAGGTCTGCTGACTTCACTGTGCTCCAGCGCACGATTGTGCTCTAACCCTTTTAAAATGTGCTCAAGCCCTTTTCTTTAGCTTTTCACCAAAATGTCTTTTAAGCTCGGAACTTGATGGAATTGATTTATTTTATTCCAAAACTTGAAAATTAAAAGAAACACCGAGAAAAAAAAAAAATACAAAACATCATATTATAACAAAACTAAGGGGTTAATATATGTGAATTAAGGGGTTTGAATGTGAAAAATTCAACATTTATCAAAGGATTGCAAGATGTCTGAAGCATTGGATGAGCAATCGAGATAAGTATTCTAATTGAGTAAAGAAATTACATTTTTGTGAAGTGCGATATGTCAGATGACTAAGCACGTTGTTCCATATGATTAAGTTTATCATTTTTATGATAAGATACTATTTGTTTATATATTCCCTATTTTTGAATAAATGAACAATACTTACATCTAATAATATGGTTACACCGTCTTATAACAAAATAATGATAAACGGCTTATTTTTATTATGGGTTGATTCTATGGTTAAAAAGTTTTATTTTATAAAGAAGGTTTTTGATCCAATGGTTAAGTTTGTGACAACGCACCATTCTTTGAGTGAATCACCAGTTACGGCTTTGCTAGTTAATGTGGGTGACCCGAGGTCGGACTGTTAGTATAAGACTGTATGTTTGTGTAATGTTCGGGGCACCGAAATTGTACCAAAAGTCTTTTTGGACTCGCAAACGTTGCTGAGAGGGGGTAATGTCTCGGGTAGACCATATTATTAACGTATGATTATTTATATAGTATTCATGAAACATATTTTTGTATTTAAATAAGTGTTTAATCACCAAGATTATGTTCCCTCTTTTAAAACTAAACACTATTTTTGTTAAAGGGCATAATAACAGGGATTAGACCTGCCATTTGTGAAAATATCATGTATAATTCACAATTATCTTTTTATTTATTTTATACCTCACATTTTTTAAAATAACTTGCTTACTAAGTGATAAGTGCTGAATGTTACACATTCAAGCCCCTTAACTAGCATATGTTAAGCCTTAGTTTGTATTGTAATATAATAGTTTGTTTTGTTTTAGTGTTTATCTTATTTTGTAGGGCTTAATAAAGAACACAAACAATTCTATCAAATTTGGCTGAAAATACATCAACTTTTGCAAAGCTGATGACCAATGACCTTTGCGCACTTTTTTGACCATAACTCTTAGCTCAAAACTCCAATTGAGGCAAAGTCAAGGGCATTGAAAAAAGGACTCAAAGAGGAACAATTCATCAAGCCAAAGCTGAAGCAGAAAATGGACGCTCGAGCGCCCAAAACGAGGATCGAGCGCCCGACGCTCGAGCGCCCAAAAGTGGTGCTCGAGCACCATCGCTTCCAGAAGCATCCAGATCAGTTTCGTCACTGACCTTCGCATACGGTTTTGACCATATCTCCCAGTACAAAAATTGGATTGAGTCAAGGTCAGAGGTGTTGGAAAGAAGACTTCAAGATGCACAAATGCTATTTTATGTGAAAGATCAGATTCGGACATCTTGAGGGTCAAAAATGCCGGTGAAGTTCATGAATCTTCTGAAAACGTAAATATCAGCAAATATCTAAATATCTTGGAAAAATTATCAAAGATTGCGGCTGGTAGGCTATGGTAGGCGCCAAAATCACTTCCTAGAGGACTCTTAAACAGCTGGAAGATGGATCTTTAGCTTGATCTTGGCTCCTTTACCTCTATAAATGTAACTCAGCCGAGAGGAAGAAAGAAGAGAGGAGGCAATGTGTTCTGAGGGACGATTTTTGAGCTTTGTACATAATAGTTTTTAGCTTCTTTTGATTTATTTTGCTATTGTATAAATGGTAGATCTCAACCCATTACTCCAATTTTCCTTAGGAAATAGATTTCTTCAAATCCATTGAAGAAATCCAAATCCATGAGGAAATGAATCCCATTTAGGATTTGATGCAATTTTCCATGGGGTTATGAGTTGAGGTTGATTGTATTTAACTAGGGTTTTGTATAAATGGTATAATGATTGCATTTGCAAAAGGGTTGTTCTTAATGATATATCATTTGAGAAAAAGATTTGTTTCTTGTCTATGAGAAATCTATTTGATTCTTGAATGATTTCAATGCTTTTGATGTCTTTGATTGAAAAAGTATAAGCTATGCAATGATGCTTTTAACTTGAGGTTATGTGAGTTTGATAGGGTATGCTAGGGACCACAACTCAATCTATATTAGTTTAACTTAGAATAGATGGAAAGAGGGGTGGAAACTTATTATGCTTTATGCTTATTTCATGATAATTAGGTAGGCTATTAAGAGGACTTATATCGCATGCTAGGGAACACGAGTTATCTCACATGTAAGTTTAGATTTATGTCATTTAAATTTATGTCATTTAGGTGAGTGACTAGCGCGAAACTATGATGCTTTATCATTTTTTTTATAGTAAATTCTTGATGAGATCGTTGTAAGGATTGACAACCTTTACATGTTCATATTATGCCTTTATTAAGATCCCAAGTTAGATACAATCTGCATTCTATCTTTATCTTTACTTTACATGTAATTTACATTTATGTCATTTACACTTAATGTCATTTACAATTATGTCATTTATGTTTAAGTCATTTACGTTTATGTCATTTAGTTTAAAAATCAAAACATTTTGTTTCATGAGTTGAGCGAGAGAAAATCCCGAAAGCTTGATAAACCGACCATCACAGTCTCTGCGGACGATACCCTCTTTTAGACCTATCCTACAAGGATACGATCTATCGCGAGCGGTTAATTATAAATTTTAAAATTCGGTACGCGCTCGCGTGCGTATCACTAAGTCAGCCAACTTATTCAGTTACTTCATTCTCGTAAAACGCTTCGGTATTTTACAAACCCTCAGGATTTTGATCAATTGGGACTCGCACCAAGATTTTGGTATCAGGATAACAGTTATTATATTCAGGTTTAATCTTTTAGATGTAAAGCTCCGTGCCCATGTTTAATGATGTTAGAATTTTTTTTTTATTATGCACTCAGATCAACTATGCCGCTGTATACTTTAATAAAAGTTAAATAAGGAATTCAAACAGTTACTAGTTAATTGTTTTAAATAGCATATGTATATTATTTTCAGGGTTAACCTCTTTTCAATGGTTAATCTTGTGTATAAGGTAATTCTCAATCAAGTATTTTACATTTTCTACCTTCATAAGGAGAATAGAGTTATTCCTGAGTTTTAATATGATAATTAAGATTGTGAGGTGAACCATAAATTTAATTACAAGTTAGCTAAATTTCTGGGGTATTACAAAACCCTAGCCCCATGCGTTACACTTAGTGATGGAGGCTAGGGTTTTATTCCTAGCCCCCTATAGTGTTTGAGTGGGAATTGAATTCTCACTCCTGTAAGTAAACCCAAGTCTAAAAATAGAGGAGTTTATGAGCGTGTTACACATAACATTCACTCTTAACACAATAGATAATTGTTTTTACATTCTCTTGAGAGCCCACACTCTTTGGTCATCTTCAGTCATTGAAGAGAACACTCTAAGGTCTCAACAATCATAGAGATAGTCGTGTATCAAGTGAACATGAAAGAAGTTTAGTTTTGCTCAAGCACACCCAAGAGGCCGAATACCCAAATATGTATCCAACTTGTCTCTTATTGTGTTTTAATTTTTATATTATATAATCTCTCCATAAATTTGTATAAAGTTGATGTTGGGATAATTCTGCAATGCGCATACTTGATGCACATGATCCTAATAGTATAGTGTAAAAAGAGATTTTGGGAATGTTGAAAACGTATTTGTGGATTTGTGTGAGTTTTTTTTTTTTTGTTAGGGTGCAGTTTCTGCACGTTGTCGTTCGAACAGAGCTAATGGCATTTGAATTAAGCAATACCTGAAAGCCTTAGTTGAAGCTCGGCCAAACCTCGTTCCGACGAACTAAGGACTAAAGAGCCCTAGTCATGGTCTGTAATGCCCCAAACTATTTAAAAGAAATTTATCAAAAAAATTGACAAAATGATAAACACTCACTCATTTTTATAAAGCATTAAAATAATATTTTTTCAGAAAAAAACAACCATCAAACGTTCGATAGATACCTACAAACATTCAATGAACAGTACACTCACGTTCTCTGCAAGCTTGCGCATGCTCAGAATAGTTGTTAGTACAATACAACGAACATTCGATGCTTTTCTTAAACGTTCGATAAGAAACCCTAGGACCGTTGGGTAATAGTACATTAAACGTTCAATGTCGTATATCAATGTTCGATCATGTCCAAAAATAAATTTTTCATAGAGGACCAGTAACGTGCCCCATTCCCCTATAAAATATACCCTACCCTTTAATAAAACTCACCCATACTCGCCCCAAAACTCCAAAATTTCATCGTGAGCTTGAAATCTAAGAAAGTAGCTCTCTTTGAAAAGAGACTATCATTTCCAAAGGTAACCTTCAAATCTATACCCTTCCCTATAATGGATTTCACTATTTTGTGTTACTTATGATTATGTTTTGTTTTTCAAAGCATGTCATCAGGATTTGAAAACTCTTTATGTTAACTTCCCAAAAGTTGTGTTAAAATGTATGGCTTATGTTTTATCTCCGAAGAAAACATGTTTACTATGTTAGTAGATATTGCTTTAAGTCTAGTTATAGTCATGGTTAGGTTTGAGAGAAGTTTTTAAGCATTTAAACATTCTGGCCATAATCAAACGTTTGATCCTTAAGAACAAACGTTCGATACTCATTGTCAAACGTTCGATGGTGACCAGGAATGTCCAAATTAAGTTTTTGAGACAAATAGTACACATGTTCCACGGTTGTTAGATTAAGTGTTCTTAGCATATTGTCAGGTTATTTTCGCAGTAAGCAGAAATACGAGATGTCTGGAGCATCGGATGAACAATCGAGGTAAGTAAATAACTAAGTCTGAAACTGCTAACGTTGGAAGTGCGATATGCCAGATGATTGAACACGTTCTTCTTTGTGATCAAGTTTACAACTTTTATGAGATAATGCTACTTGTTTATATAAATCTAATTATTTTTGGAATAAATGAACAATATTTGCATAGTACACCTTGGTTCACCGGTACGTGCGGTAGGATGGCTAAAGACATACTACTATTATAAATTAATTCTATGGTCAATGTTTCTTTTATGGGCTTTGGATCCAATGGTTAAAAGTTTGTGACCCGCACACCATTTTTCGTGTGGGGTCATTGTTATGGCTTTGCTAGTCAGTGTGGGCTACCCGAGATCGGACTCGGTTGGATTGCTAGTATAAGACAATATGTTTATATATTGTCTGGGGCACCGGAATTGTATTAGAAGTCCTTTGGGACGCGCAAACCCTGTTGAGAGAGGGTAATATTTTGGATAGACCATATCATTAACATATGACTAATTTATAATATATGTACAACATATTTTAT
The DNA here is from genome assembly GCA_900184695.1 of Betula pendula. Classification (NCBI taxonomy): domain Eukaryota; kingdom Viridiplantae; phylum Streptophyta; class Magnoliopsida; order Fagales; family Betulaceae; genus Betula; species Betula pendula. Next base: position 81,200 of record FXXK01000160.1, read on the forward strand.
GATTAAAACCAAGGTGTTAAGTCGTCGGGATTATGCCGCCTTCTAAAAACAAACGTTATTTTGCCAGGGCATAATAACGAGGGTTGAACACGCCATTTGTAAAAATATCATGTTTAATTAAACTCCTTTGGGAATCATTTGCAAATCATCTTTTAATAACTTACTAAGTTAGTCAACTTACTCAGTTGCTTTATTTTTATCCCCGTAAAATATTCTGGTATTTTACAAACCCTTAAGAATTTGACCACTTAGGAGTCTCACCGGTATTATTGTATTGAGACGGCAGTTTATATACTCAGGTTTGAGTTTCTAGATATAAACTCTGTGCCCTTATTTATTGATGATAGAATTGTTTATTGCTTATTTACTCAGATCAACTATTCTACTGTTTACTCTGATAAATAGTTAATAAGTAGGGGATTTAGTCAGTTACTAGTTAGCTGATTTGGATACCATACAGACAATTTACTACGGATTAATCATGTTCTAATGATTTAATTCTGTGTACAAGGTGATTCTCAAGCCGATGTTTTATATATTCTCTTTCTAAAGAGAATAAAGGTATCTCGGAGTCTTAATTTGGGAAGATTGTAAACTCAGATGTGAAGTTTAGGTCACTTTGATGTATTAAGGAGTGAGACCTTCTTATGGTCAATATCTCAGTGCATTGGATGATCACATATAGTATTGTGAAAAGATCCTCTTCAAGAATGAATCCAAATGCTTTATCAGAAACAAAGTGATAAGGAATATTCTCTTTGTTTAGATTTAATGAGAATGATTATTATAAAGCTCGGGCCTAAGTGTTTTAGTAGGATTTACTGAAACTTTTATGTACATAGTGAGATGGAGTCGCATATAGTATAAAGGATAATCATGTAATTAAACTGGGTACTCAAGAAATATAGTGAATAAAATGACAATTTATGGACTTTGATTTGACTATGGAATGATTCCTTGAAAGGGTAATATGTATTAAATAAGTACGTTACAATGATTAATTGATTAAATAAAAAATACTAATTAGAGTGCAGTCACATTTATTTAGTGGAATCAATTGTGGTTAATGGTGTCGTGTAATAGGCCATGAGTGACAAGTGTCATAGGCCTATTGGAGCTAATTGTATTTTTATTTTTATTTTTATTTTTTTCCTCTAGGTCCCTTTTTTAGCTGATATAAATTGACTATTTGTTTTGGGTCTTAGTTATATATTTAGTTATTTAGGTTTGGTTTTTATTTTATAAAACATGGGCCTAGAATCAAAATAAATAAGGCTTGTTTTGTTTTATAAAAACATGAGCTGGAATTTAATTATCAAGTAGCTATTATTTGGAGAGGATTGAGCTAAGAAATTTAATTCTTGTCAAAATAAAATAAACATTGGGCTAAAGGGATAAAACCCAAGCTCATATAAGGAACCAAGGGAGAATGGACTAAGGATGAAACCCTAGTCCAAGGCTCATGGGGAGAAATGGCTAGTGGCTACAAGGAGAGATTAATTCCCCCATTGGCAAAAAATCCTAGGCTTCCTAAGATTTCGAGAACACTTTCTTACCTTCTTTCAAAGCAAACCTAAATCTATAAAATAGAGGACCATAAAATCTTAGGCTTCCTAGTTTAACTTTTCCATTCGAACTAAATTGGAACGAGGAGTAAAACAGAGCTTTTTAGAGTGATCTTCAACTTTTCCGTTTGAACTGAATTGGAATGAGGAATAGAACAGCGCTCTCTATCTTCCTTCCCTTCGAACTAGAAATGGAACGATACATTCTGGAGGTCTTCAATGAGCTTCACTTATTGTCTCTTTCGAACTAATAAGTGCTCAGTTCGAATTGAGACCATTAAATAAGAAAAATTACATTGAAAATCCTAAATGCATTTTGTATAATAAATATCTAATTCCATTAAGGTATTTTGAGCACCAAATTAACCAACCTAAAAACAAACACCATTCACTAACCAAACACCTTCTTCCTAACCAAATTATTTATCTTCTAAGATCTAACTAACTAAAAAAAACAAAAAACTAACCCTTATTTTCTTTCCTCCATTTCGTTGCACTGTTTTTTTTTTTTGAAATGCTGAATAGGGCTGCTAAAGTTGTATATTAAGCGGGTGTTAAGTGCCCTGCTTGATTTAGGTCTCGCTAGAGTGGCCTTTGCTCCATTTCATTAATTTATTTGTGATTATTTCACTTTGTCTTATGTTTTTATCAATATTATTTATTTTACCTTTTAATTATATACAACCCAAAATGAGCCTCCGAAAATCTTCGCTAGTACGCAACAAAAAATCCTTTATCACTTTAAATCCCTCCTTAACAAAATTAAAAGCCTACAATAAAATCGCTCATCAATTATTCTAATTAACTTCATGATTTAACTAAAAAACCATGATGATTAAAATTAAAAATTATTCACCCAACTAAACTATACCAAGACAATATCAATTGTTCATTTTCTAAAAATATTAATAATAATTTATTTATCCACTTAAACCACAAACAATTTCTAAAACATAAAAAAAATTCACCAAAACTAATATTCCATTTTATAAAATGCCAAAAACCTTCCTTATCATCGAATTTAAAATATCTAAATATTAGGCAGAATTTGGGGTGTTACATCACCAACATGCCTCATCGCCATTCAAGTGGAACTGCCCGCTCGGTGGCAAGAATGCGTGGTTAGCATTTCCAGAAGGTCGTCGAATGACTCTTCGTCGCCATCATTTCCATCTCAAAGTTCATGGTTTTCGAGCCGTTGATGATGTCGGGGATGTTGCATCTGGACCGCACAATATGACCTAGGTTGATCTAGCCAACGAATATGAACAAGGGCTAAAGCATGCTATATGAGTGGGCAAAGACGGTTCGGTTAGGGTTTTAGACAATAACTTATTGGGAGAAGAGTACCATGAAGAGAAAAATAAAGCAAACATACAATCTCACGTTGTGACCCTAACCCTTGGAGCCTTGACCTTCGTCATCGTCAGACTCTAGCTCCTTTTGTATCTTCTTCTAGATGGAGGGGTTTCTAGGGTTCTTGAGCGACGTGGAGGACTCGTAGAGTGGTGGATTGGCGAGCAGAGGTCGTAGTGGTGCGGCAAGCCCATAGGGCCCAACCTGTCGATATCATGGTTTGACAAGCTTTACACGAAGTAGACGGGTATATGAGGCAACCACAGAGGTGAATGAGAGAGTTAGAGTCTGTGGTGGTGGATTGTGGATGTAATGCCTCAACAAATTTAATTAATTTGTAATTAAATTTATGGTTCGTCTCCTAACCTTAACTGTCCAAATTAAGACTCAGAGGCATTACAGTGGTAGTGGTGCTAGTGACAATAGTTGGCCGGTATTAGGCATGGAGGAGGAATGGGGGCGGATGATTGGTTGAGGATTTAGTATAGTTAGAATAAAATTATCTTTACTATTTTGGACCCTTAAATTTGATTTGATCTATGTGACAAAATCTAAGACACAAATTAGAAATAATGAAAGTTTAACGGCAGATAGCAATTACAACTATAATTGAATTAATGAAAAATTGAAAAAAAGAACATAAACAAATAATAGAAGCCATTGACTATTAAGGTACTCTTTATATGGTAAGCATTCCCTCTTCTTTCGGTCATCTTTTATAAATAGATAAAAATTTCTTATAAATTGAGTTGTAATAATTTTTTGGAAAAATTACATTTTATCCTCTCTAATGTTTGAGTGGATTTTCAATTTAGCCCTCAATGTTACAAAATTCACAATGCACCTCCTCAATGTTTGCAAAAAAAATCAATTCGAATGTTCTGTTACTTAAAGCTGTCTAAATTGACGGATTTACTGTTCACTCTGCTTTTTTTTTTTTTTAATTTATTATTATTATAATTCATTAATTTATTTTTTTAAAAAATAATATTTTTTTTTTTTAAAAAAAAACGAGTGAACAGTGAAAATCGAGTGAACCTTGAACAATAAAAAAAAAAATTGAGTGAACAGTAAATCTGTCAATTTAAACGGCTTTAGGTAACAAAAGGGCTGAGTTGAAGTTTTTAGCAAATATTGGGGGATACATTGTAAATTTTTAAACATTGGGGGTTAAATTAAAAATTCGCTCAAACATTGGGGGTAAAATGTAATTTTCCCTTTTTTTTTTTTTTAAAAAAAAAAATATAAGTGTTAAATACCTTTGACCCACATTAAAAAAATAGAAAATTTAAAAACTTAAAATATTAAAAAAAAAACTTAAAACAAAACTTTTGAAAAAAGAAGAAGAGTAACTCGAGCCACCCCCAACAACAGATTCTTTTCCAGCGTAAGAAATCAACAACAACTTCTCAATCTCCATCACCTTTACCTCAGAATAAAATTGAGACTTTGGTATTTGCATAACAAAGGCATGCGATAGTCTACCATGTCATCCAAAAATTCAAGTCCATCATCAGCTCAGATCCTCTAGGAATGACCAAATTGTGCGTTGGCTCAGATATATGCAAATACAAAGGCTTCTTCTATGAAAACCCCTCATCAGACAACCGGTTTGCAACAGCTCTCGCTTCCATTGACTTCAATGGCTTCCACCTTGGCGTCCCAACTCTCGACGGCTTTCTAACATTGCTCTTTTCCACATGAATTTCAACAACTTTGTTAGCACAATATCCCTCAAATGGTTTAGGGGTGGCCGAACCACCATCAAGGCCCTTGGGGTGATTCAGCTACTCCTAGATCGGCCATTGGTGGCAGCTTAGTCATTTCATTGGCTAAAATGCCATTCTCTATAACAAAATGGGGGTGGCCGGCCACCCCATTTTGCCTAAAGGAGTGGCTCGAGCCTCCCGCCTCCTCCTTTTTTTTTTTTTCAAAAGATTTTTTTAAGTTTTTTTTTTTTTAATATTTTAAGTTTTTATTTTATTTTATATTTTTAATGAGGTATAATCATGTGTTAGTTTTTTAAGGGTGATATGTGGATTTCCATTAAATTTTTGGATTGAAGATTGACTGAGGTATTATTTCCATCTTTAGTCACAATCGAAATACTATCTATAATACAAAATGAGACTGAGATAACAAAAAATAAAATCGTTAAATCAAAACGGGTAAAAAAATATTTAACCCTAAATTTAATATAAAAGTGTCATATAAAAAATATATATATTTTTTATATATCACGTACTCTTCACATGCTTTTTTTAATAAGTTTAATAAAAAGGTATGTTTTCACACACTAAAAGGGCAAATGATATTTTAATGATATTTTTAGAAACCGAATCGGAGAAATTAATACGTTATATATCTTTTATGAAATTACCCCCACCGCAAGCCCTGCTATCGTAAATTGCCACGTCACAAAAATTGGAACGTTTTTGTCATTTCGGACATTATGATTTAACCATGTCTTTTCATCAAATGACGAAAATATTCTCCCGTTGGTGCAAGTGTCCACATGTAATTGGCTGAGGAGGGAAAAGAATAACCAGTAAGCAATAAAATTATGAAGTTTTTGTGCCTCAAACGAAAGCAAACCTCCACCCCTCTCACTCGCTTTCAAGCGAATTGCGTTCATCTTTCTCTTTCTTTATCTGTAAGCTATGGATCTAAGATTGTGAAAAGGGTTCAGCAGCAACCATCTCAATCATACAAGAAAAACCCACAAGAGGCTAGATAAAACAGGTTCTTATTCTTTTTTTTGTTCTCCTTGAGATTTGTTTCTTTATTATTATTATTATTATTTTCGTTTCTTAAGTTCCTATGCATTTTTCAAGCTTCTGTTGAATGATTTAGTGCTCACACATATTGAAATGGAACCAATGTAGCCATTATATATTTTGAAAAGGGTATATGGGTTTGTTCTTCAAATACCCAGTTTGGGTTTGTACACGTTGTGGAAACTTTAGAATATGAAACTTGGAAAAGTTCTTAAGGATCCCACTTGAATTACACTGTACATTTTCGTTTTCTTGGGCTCTACTTTTGGAAATTGTCTTGGTCCCAATTGGGTTAACATCGTTAATTCGATAGAAGATATTCCATTGTCTGATGTATTCTGGGATTGGTCCAATTTTAACCAGAAGATATTCTGGTGTATATGAATGAGTTCCTTTCTTAGGAAAACTATTTGACATTAGCCTCATCATTAGAGGGAGCTATTGTTTTTAACAGTTTATAAACAAAGTTGAACTTAGCTCCAAGCCATGATTTTTGCTTATTTTCTATTAGATTTCTTGAATTAAGCCTACATATGTAGTGCCAATTTAATCACTTTTTTTTTATCTTATATTTTGTCTTGTTTTGTTTTATTTTATTTTGTTTTTTTTTTTAATTGAAATGACTGATCAACTATGAAATTAAGCAAGATGGATTGAACATATGATTGTTATTTTAGATGTGTGTTACAGTGCTTCCATCTACATGCTAACTTTAGCATTGGATATAATGTTGGCTTGAAAAAGTTGCTTATATATATGTATATTCTTATTGTGCTTGTATTGTTTTCAATGATTCTGACCATGGTAGCTTCAAAAAGTTTTCCGAAGTCTGTTACCATTCTCAGATTTCTTTGTATTCCCCTCCTTGTATTTAACAAAGGTTTCGAAAAGGTGTTGGCCATCTATGTAAACCTTCTTGACTTGTTTGAACTGAATTTTTTTGATCATTTAATTACATTCTTTGGTTTTGAATTTATTGATATCTCACCAATCATAAAAAAATATATGATTTTTCTTTGGATCATTTTGTGTATTTATAGTTGTCCAAAAGAAAGAAGTGTATCCTTGCAATTCTTCTCAATATTTTATCTAAGGGACTTCGTTTGATAGGTCTATTATGTCATTCTTACATCATTTTTTCCTTCTTAAACTACTATCCATTACATTCAGGGCTGACTCAATAGTAGGCCACTTAGGCCATTGCCTAAGACCCCAATGGAAGAGAAAAAATAGGCCTCAAGAAGAAGAAGAAGGTCCTAAATATCAGTTAATGAAAATTGTGAGTGGATTTTGTCTCTTCTCATGTAGGAGTCTTAACACTTCGTAGCCTATGTATTTTCTCTGTGTGACTGTTTTGTATTTTGGCCATCCATTTCTACGTGTGTGGGAGATCTGGAGTGTATTACAATAGAATGAAACAAAAGCTAAATTAGCAAAACGAGAAGAATGAATTTTAAATAAAAAAATATAATATAGAAATTTAAATAAATATTTAAATATAAGAAAAAGGTCTTGCTTAAAATTATTGCCTTAGGCCGCAAAATTTATTGAGCTGATCCTGATTACATTAAGATTGCAGGTTCTTTTATTGATCTTGAAATAGCAACTTTATGCTTTCATCTAGCTTCATTTGTTGGAATATCAAAAAGTTAGTCATGAAGAGTCAGGTTCAGACAATATCAAAATCCAAGGATTTGAGGACTCATCTGGATATCAAAATAATGTTGTACACTGCAATTTCTTGGAAAAAAATTTAGATTATATAAAGTTTGATGGGCTTAATAATATTGTGCTGTTTACTTTCCAAGTTTATGTACATCAATATGCATTGTGCGTACTCTGCTGTAGGTCACAATAAATTACTATTAGCGGAAGGAATTTTAGAAGAATTGCCGGGATCCATGTAGTATTGGTGTAATCATGTGATACATATTTTTTGGTAGTAGTAATCTGCTTAGAAGAGTTCATGGAACATAGAGTGTTCAGCAAAGGAAGCATGACTTGTAACTTCCATCAAGAAAAGTCCAAGCAATTTCAAACTACTGTGTTGCAAATCAGTAAATAAGTCTTACATGTGTATGAGGTGTGTGTGCGTATATGTATTTTAGATATAAGCTGTTTAATAAGTCCCATTCAATATTGCTTCCTTTTCCTGTTTTCCATTTCTGTGTCAATGCCTCTAATCTTTTTCTTTTGTTTTCCTAGCCTCATGCAGATGAAGCCTCCACTAACACAATGGTTAATTCTGAGTATATGATGGGCTTTTGCTGAACATATTGCCCTTAGAAAAAGCTGAATAAGCATTACAGTCTGAGTGCGGGATCCGTAACTCCTGTTGTCTATGAGCAGACATGAAAGGAGGAAATAATTTTAGATTGAGGGGGAGAAATCTTTCTCTCACTCTGGTTGTTCTCATTGTTACAACTATAGCAATTTGGACTTGGGAAAAAAATCCTTTTGCTAATAGTCTACTATCTGCTCAAGAGCGGTATACAACCTCTTCTTCAGGTTTGTGTCAATTTATACATGTAGTTTTCTTCTTTTATTGTAAGTAAAATTCTTATTAGGATCCAAAGAGTCAAAATAATACTATATATTACTGATTAACAATAAAAGGGCATATGGAGTGTACCAAGAAACCTATATACAAGGCTCTGATAAGAGAACAGAAGTTTATGCTGTGACAATGGGAACTAAGAAATTATTTATGGTGCTTGCACTTAGATATGCATGCTGCTCATGTAAGTAAGTCGTCGTGTTAGATCGAATTATAATCATCCTTCAGAGGGGGGGGGGGGGGGGGGGGTGAAGATAATATAGTTTTTGAATCTTAGGACACACAGGCAGTGAAATGTTTGTAGGGAATTTCCAGAAAGTGAAAATGTATTGACCCCTGTACATTTGACTTGTTGAGTATATTTTTGGAACACGTTTATACTAAAAAGACTCTATTACTGATACCTAGATGAGTTTTGTCCTGCTCTAGTACTTTAGATTTTCATGGTGCCAGCATTGGTTAAAAATTCATATTTAGATCAAATGGATAGAGCTTACAGTTTCAACCTAAAAACAAGCTCCATTTTTTTTTAAGGGGCTTCAGATATTTGAAGAAGAAATTTGTTGGTTCCATTTCTTTATGAACACTAACTCACACACGAACAGACACACAAACATAAATGGAGCTAAAAATGAGTAATAAATCTCTAAATGCTCCAGTCAAAATTCTGATTTGAGCATAATACACCTTACCAGGATTATTTTTTAGCGGTAAGAACTTTGTGTGCCAAATAGTTGTAAGTGAATTAATAAACTAAAATACTAGTACATGAGCCAAAACATCATATGGTGTAGGGGATCAATTTAATATTATATATAATATCCCTTAAGTTGTGATTTTTACTCAAGTTGTTATACACTTTAGTTGGAGAATTGGGTTTAAAAGAAACGGATGGCTGATAAATTATTGTAAATTGTTGTATCTGTCATCGTGGACTGATTTTTGTAGGGGGAATGCAGGGGACACTGGCCATAGATGAAGTATAGAAACCCAAGCTAAAAGAAAAGTTTTGTAGAAGAAGGCTGGTTATGCTCTATGCATAGTGTTAACAAAAAATGTTCAAGATATCATTATAGGCTAAGTGAGGATGAAAATTAGCTTTGCCAAATAGATTAAATGATAGTTGCTTGCATGCATGAGAAGTTACTCGTGGCACCAATTGAGGCAAAATGAATGAAAGTTCTTGTCTCTGATTCATGTAATGAGGCTGATGATTCCACTTGTATGGAATTGCTATTTATCTGAAGTTGAAGAGTGTTGAAGGGACACGAAGTCCAAAAGGAGTTAGGATGAGGTCATGGAAGAAGATACGATTGGTGATTTTTTTCAGAGGTGATGGCTCCATAAAGAGCTAAGTGGATAAATAATAACTTGTTTAGGTGACCATGTCTATGGATCGAAGCTTTATTGACTTTATTAAGTAATATTGAACAATTGCCTTTTCCTACATGAATAAACTTCTAGTATATATTGTAAAATTAACTTTAAACATTGTTTTAGGAAAGTTGCAGTTGCATAATTTTATTTTTTTGATATTTAATCGCAAATTCATTAAAAATTACAAATGTCCAACTAAAGTACACAGAAAGTATACAAGAAGAAGCCTAGCAAGTAGTGGAGAAGAGATCTCAAAAAGCATAAAAATTCGAAAAACTACAATCCGAGGCAGCAGCCCAAAGAAAGAGTCTTAAAGAATAAATCCTCTAGTTCCACTAAGGTCCTCTTGTGGTCCTCAAAGCTACGACTGTTTCTTTCCCTTTATAGACACCAGATTAGGCAAGCTGGAATCATTTTTCAAACTTCATCAAGCTGAAACTTATCCCTTGGCACTCTCTAACAGGCAAAGAGATCTATCACCCTTCTAGGCATAACCTAAACCAGCCCTACACTGCTGATGATCGAATTCCAAAGAGCACTTGTGATCTCACAATGGAGTAGAAGATGATCTGCTGACTCCTCATTCTTCTTATATATGCAACACCACTCAACCATAATAATGTCGTTTTCTTAGGTTGTCAATAGTGAGGATTTTCCTTAAGACGGATGACTATGCAAAGAAAGGCACTCTCAACTCTCAAGGGAACCTTATTCCGCTAAATACTCCTTCAAGGGAAAGAGTGATATTAAGGGGAACAAGAACCTTTTAGTAAGATCATTAGAACCCTCTCTTGGAAGGAATCCAACAAAGTCTGTCCTCATCGCCATGTCTCACTCTAACGGAATACAACAAAGTGAAGAGTGAGGTAAAGTGATCCATCTCTCAATCATGAGCCGCTCTGAGAAAATTAATATTCCACTAATGGGAGGCACTAGAAAGATCCAAATGGTCTGCCACAACTGCGTCCTTAAAACGGGCAATGGTAAACAAGTCTGGAAAAGATGTCTTGAGAGTTTGAGCCCCACACAAACATCATGCAAGAAATAAATTTTGGTTCCATTCCCCATTTCAAATTTAGTGTGGCTAGACAGCTCCCCCTAACCCCTTCTAATATTTTTCTAGAGCCCCACTCTATGTGGCTCATGAATCTCATTAGAACACCACCCGCCCCAAGCATTGCCATATTTAGAATCCATAACCACCCTCCATAAAGCCTCTCTCTCTCATGAGCATAGCACCACAACTACTTCCATAAGAGAGCCCGATTGAAGATAAGTAAATTCCTAACCCCCAATTCTCCTTCTGCTATTGGAGTGCACACCTTATTCCAGTTGATTAAGTGAAATTTGAATTTTTCACCTATACCACCCCACAAAAAATCCCGCTGCAACTTCTTTAGGCGATTGGCTTCATCAACAAGAAGGGGAAAAAGGGACATGAAAGAGGTAGACAGATTAGTTAAAATGATTTTAATCAATGTAACTCTCCCACCTTAAGTACATCCTCTTCCATCAAGCCAAACAATGCTCTACCTTCTCAATGATGTCATCCTAAATAGACTTGGCTTTAAACAAAGCACCAAAGGGCAGGCATAGATACTTCATGGGTAAGGAAGATACCCTGAAGCCCAAAATGCTAGCCAAACCATGGATGTTGATAACATTGCCGGGACTAACTTTGATTTAGCTAGATTAATCCTCATACCAAAACCCACTTCAATGCATAAAAACAAACTACGCAAATTGCGAAGGTGTTCATAATTTGCCTCACAAAAAATCAAGGTGTCATCTGCAAATAAAAATGAGAAATGTTGATAGCACCACCACTCCTAGAACCCACCTTGAAGCTCGATAAAAGACCCCCATCCACAAGAGCTAAAATCATTCTACTTAATGCTTCCATAATAATAACGAAAGAAGGGGAGACAAAGGATCTCCTTGTCTCAGGCCACAGGAGTTACTAAATAAATCTGATAGGGTCCCATTCACCAAGACTAAGAGCGCATAGATGCAATACAATAAGCCACCCATTTACACAATTTTTTTTTTTTCAAAACTACATCTCTTATGTTAAATCACCACTTGTATCAAAAGCTTAAGCTAATAGGAAGAAATGAATTTAATCATTTAATCAATACTCTAACACTCCCCTTTACTTGTGGACTCAAACTCTTTTTTAATAGGTGAGGCCCAATATGTGGAATATTTAATTGAAATGAGAGGTAAATAATAGAGACAAGGTTTGAACTCAGGACCTTTGTTTTGATACCATGTTAAATCACCACTTGTCCTAAAAGCTTAAGCTAATAGGAGGAGATGAATTTAATCATTTAATCAATACTCTAACATTCAACATATACAAAAAGAAATTCCAATTGACATGGTCAAAAGCCTTTTTAATATCCAGCTTACAAAGAACACCTGGAACGTCAGATCTAAGCCTACTATCAATACACTTATTGGCAATGAGAACTGAGTGTAGCATCATGCTTGCTCATTTGTTGAGGGTTTGGGTTTGGGTGGTTGTGAATCAGTCATAGATTCATCATGGTTGGATAATGAATTGAGTTTGTTGATTAAGGAGACATTTTCAGGAGCACAGGCCGGTAAGGGTGAAGCTAGATGTTTGGGTGGAGCATATTCTTCTACTCTGGAAGGGTCTGTTGTGTGTGGTGCCGATAAGTCTGGTGTGGAAGGTGCGGAATTGGCTCTTCTTTCCAGGGATGAGCCCCTAGTATGTGAACCGTTGAGTTTCTGCTCTCCTTTGGCTTCTAGTTGGGTTTTGCAAAAGGTGAAGGTTATTTGACATGTTGTTGGGCTTTCTTGTGAAGGGCTAGAAGGGCAATTTATGGCATTTCTCACTACCATTGAAGCAAGCCATAATCACGAGGAGCTGAACTCCAATTCCAAATCAGCCGTTAGAACTGTTTTAAAAAGATTACCGTGCTCTATCAATTATGACTCTACGGGTGGCTGTTCAAGCCTTAGCAAGGTTAAAGGAAAGGGTATCTCGATTCATCCATAAAGCCCAAAATCTTTTACATGGTCCAATCAAGGAATTGGGACTCCCAATTCCTTGATTTGCTCCAAAAGAGGCTTCCTAGACTTTGTTCAGATCATTTTCCCATTTTTCTCAATTGTGGAGGAATTCCTGGTGCTAAAAGATACTTCAAATTTGAGAACATGTGGCTAAAGTATGAGGTTTTGTAGATACGTTGAAACAATGGTGGTCCTCTTATCACTTTCAAGGTACTCCTAGTCACATACTTGCATGCAAACTTAAGGCTCTTAAATTTGACTTAAAATCATGGAATGAAGTTGAGTTTGGCAATATAGAGAAAAAGAAACAGCTCCTTTTGGTTGATATACGGGTCCTTGAAGGTTTGGAGGGAGTTAAGAGTTGTTTAGTGGAGGGGGAGATTTTGAGGAAAGTCACGGTGACCAATGATTTGGAGAGGATTACGCTTTTGGAGGAGGTGAGTTAGAGGAAAAAATTGAGGGCACTGCCGTTAAGAGACGGTGGCAATTGCACAAAGTTCTTCCATCGAGTGACCAATTCTAATAGAAGGAACAATTCCATTGAGCAGCTGGTGGTTAATGGCTCAGTTTGTTTAGACTAGCCAGTGATTAGAAATCACATTGTGTAGTTCTATGACGGCCTATACACCAAGCAATTTAGTTGGCGCCCTAGATTGGATGGTCTCTCCACTAAGTTATTGAGTGATGTAAACTCAGCTATGCCACCATTTTAAACTTGATTTGGTTCTGAGTGGTAACATTTTTAATATGTGATCTTATTATCCTCAGCATGCTAGGTTTGACAGCCTACTAATGAATTATCTTTATTGTTGCTTAGAGTTTCATGTGGGTTCCCGAAATGATTCTGTAGTATCCATGAAGCCAATGGAGAAAATTGGGGAAAATATTTCACACTCAGTCATAACAGAAGAAAGAAAAGGAGAAGAAAAGTTTGGTACTGCACCAGTCGATGCTATATCTGCATTCTCTCCTGAAATGATAGACAGTGATGGGCATGTGATATCCTCCTCCAAAACTAAAGGTACAGTTATTTTCATATTCATTTGATGTATGCTTCTTTGACATCTTTAAAAACTTTTGTTTTTGCAATTACAATTTTCTTTTCTCATTCAAGTACATAATAATTGGTGCTGCATAGTGATTCGATTTTCCAATACTAAATGTACAGTTATTTTCATATCTGAATAGTGCTTCTTTCACATCTTGCAAAAACTTCTGTTTTGCCATTATTGTTTTCTCATTTAAATATTTAATAGTTGGTGCTGCACAAGTAATTAGATTAGCTGTATCAACTTCATGACTCAGCTCAACTAGAACGGCTAATATTAATGAATAACCATAAAACAGAGGTGCATTTAGGAGCCTTTTAAAGGGTCATTACCCAGAGGTTTTAGTCGTTGTTTCATGGTATCAACTCTCAATTGTTTTGATGGATTTTTTTTTAGAGTAATGCTACTCTTCACATTGGTGTGAAGAGTAGCAATCACATTGGCCACATCACCCACGTGATTTAAAAATAAAAAAGAAAAAGAAAAAATTTGAAACCTGTGACTTCTTTTTGAAAAGAATGCCAGCGTCAATCGACTTCACCCCCCCTGCGGAGTTTTCTGAAACCATGCCAGTGTATTTTCCCCCAAATTCCCCACCCCTCCCCCNCCCCCCTGTGTTCTTGTACTTTGGCAGCCTAGGATTGTTCTCGGTGGCGCAAGTGAAAGAGATAGCCTATGGGTTGGAAAGGAGTGGGCAGATATTCTTGTGGGTGGTGACCACGCAATGAGGAAACCAAGAAGGCTGAGAAAGTGTACTGTGGAGTTTGATTTGGAGGGTGTGTAGCCAGAAGGGTTCCTGGAGAGAACCAAAGATAGGGGCATGGTGGTGAAGATGTGGGCAACCCCAAAGGGCTGTGCTGAAGAAAAAGAATTCTGTTGCGGGGGTGAAGTGAGTCACTGTGGGTGGAACTTGATGTTGGAGGCAGTGGTTGCAGGAGTGCCGATGGTGGCTTGGCTGCGCTCTATGCTGAGCAGCACCTGAACAGGAACGTTTTGGTGAAGGATATGAAGATGGCTATTTACTTGGAGCGGAGGGAGGATGATGGGTTTGTGAGTGGGGATGAGTTGGAGAGAAGGGTTAGGGAGTTGGAGTCAGAACAAGGGAGAGAGCTCAGGGAAAAAAACATTCTTTTTTTAAAAAAAGCACGGGTTTCAATTTTTATTTTTTGGAAAAACCAGTGTGATTTCTACTCTTCACACATTAATCTTTTTTTTAGGTAAGTTGTGTGAAGGGGTGGCTATTTATGAGCCTCACAATCAAATTTCACGTAATTGATTGTAACATATCAAATGGCATAACCTCTTTTGTCCTGTGTTCATCAAAATTAGCCTTTAAAACTTTAGGAAGGCAATCAGAAGAATTAGTCAGTCCAGCTTGCTTAGTCACTGTACTTGCAGGTAGAATTTTTGCCTATGACCATCCTACATAAACATCGACGACTGGCCTTGTATCTCTTTGGCTGAAATCCCAGAACCATGTTACCCATCCCTAGCAACTTATGATTTTTTATATGAATTGTAATTTCTTTAGTACTTCTACTAAGGAGACGAGGCTAGGAAGTGGGAACATACATTTAAGTCACAAGAGTCAAGTTTGTGGGCTCTATTACACATTCGTAGTCATGAAAATAACCAGAGATCAATTTCCCTTATAAAAGGACTGGGTGTAGGAAAATTGAAGATTTTGCAGCCATTCTGAAGGCTGATTTTGATGTTTTTCATCTGATTCTCTCTATGCACTCTTCAATCTAATCTAAGGTTGTCCAGTTTTTCACCTCTGCAGTCTGCAATTATGCCAAGGGTAGATGGGTTGCAGACAGCCGGAGGCCATTGTATTCAGGATTCAGGTGTAAGCAGTGGTTATCAAAAATGTGGGCGTGTAGACTAACACAGCGAAAAGATTTTTCTTATGAAGGATATCGGTGGCAGCCAGAAAATTGTGACATGCCAAAATTTGAGCAGTCCACATTCTTAAAAAGGTAGGTCCCTTTTTTTCCCCCCCTTGACCTTGTATGGCTTTATAATTGAATTCAAAGAATTTTCCATGGCCTAAGTAAAAGTTTATATCTGAGTCTCTTGTAAATAAAATTTTCTGTTGTTCCTAGTTTGACAAAGTTTCCTGATTTGATCGCTGCATTTACTTTACTTTAATCAAGAATGTATTAATGACATAGAGACAATTTGGATAAATAAGATTCATGGAATCCTTCTTACTACCAATTACATGCGTTAGCTATAGCACTGCACGGGTCGATACGCACAACACCTAGTATCCTTCTTTGGGCTCATTAAGAATTTGTTGATATTACTAATTAAAGGAAGAATTAGAAGCCTTTGCAAAATTTGCTTCTAATCTCGATAAAGCGCTACCAGTTGATCCCCAAACATAGTCTTCTCGTTCCATCAATTAATCTTATTCTTGAATCTCTATTCATACCAATTCACAGAATTATTTTTTGAACAATTGAATACGCGAAAAAGGCTTTTGCTGTCAAATCACCGATTATACCTTTACCATATTTCTATGCAGGTCTTACCAAAAAAGGATTAAGTTATTTTGGACACTTATTTCTCGAGAAGAGATGGGGAGGAGCCCCGCAAATTCGAATTTTTATTTGTTTTCACTAATCATTATTATGTTCATTAATAATAGTGGAATTCTTGGCTCAGAGTCCTAATGGATATTAGCCGTTGATACATGATTCAAGCCGCTGGTGCAGTTTGATTATTAATTTTCTGTGATAAGAGGTGTTAAGCTTTTTGTTTTTATCATCCTAGTGTCAAGCTATTTTAACGTAGGACTTTCCTTTCATTCATCTGACCATATACTAGAGCCACTTTTGTAACTAACTTCAATTTTCAGATTGCATTTTAAAAAAAGAATTATCAAATTTAGGCTAATGAATCAAAATCTTGAATTTGTTTAAATAGATTAGCATTGATGTCATGTGCTTTCCATTGGCAGCCCACTCAGGTTTTTGTTTGACTTTCAGCTAGATTTTCTTTGTTTCTTTTGAGTTATTAATGATCATTTATGCTATAGTTCACTGACTCCTAATATGCATATGGACATGGATTTGTCTTAAGTTTGAAATTTGGTGCTATATAGACCAAGTGAGGTTTTTGGTTATGTTGATGATCTAAAGTGTGACTGTACATTCCAGAATGCAGGACAAAACAATTGCATTTATAGGAGATTCATTGGGCAGGCAGCAGTTCCAGTCTTTAATGTGTATGGCCAGTGGTGGGGAAGAGAGCCCAGAAGTTGAAAATGTGGGGAAAAAATATGGTCTTGTCAAAGCTCGTGGAGCCATTCGTCCTGATGGCTGGGCTTATAGATTCACAAACACAAATACCACCATTTTGTATTACTGGTCAGCAAGTCTGAGTGACCTAGAGCCCCTTAACATCTCAGACCCATCCACCAATGTGGCTATGCATTTGGATCGTCCCCCGGCTTTCATGAGACGGTTTCTCCGTCATTTTGACGTGTTGGTTCTAAATACAGGACACCACTGGAATAGGGGTAAGCTTAATGCAAATCGTTGGGTGATGTATGTAGATGGAAAGCCAAATGAAGATAAAAAACGTGCCGAAATTGGGCATGCCAAGAATTTTACAGTATACAGCGTCGCCAGATGGGTTGATTCACAGCTTCCTTCACATCCTCGTCTTAAAGCTTTTTTCCGGACGATCTCGCCTAGGCATTTTGTTAATGGAGACTGGAACACCGGGGGTAGCTGTGATACTACCACTCCGTTGTCTGGAGGAAGTAAAGTTGTGCAACATGGATCAAGTGATCCTGTTATTGAGGGTGCCGTAAAGGGCACGGCAGTAAAGATTTTGGATATAACTGCACTTTCTCAATTGAGGGATGAGGGTCACATATCCCACTACAGTGCTAGAGGGACTCTTAATGTTAGCGATTGCTTACATTGGTGCCTACCCGGCATTCCAGATGCATGGAATGAGCTCCTTATCGCACAAATATAGGCCGAGTATGCATGCATTGACTAAAGACAGATTGAAATCTCCTATTCTTTTATGGTCTAAAGAAGACCATTTCTCATATTTACTGATTAGAGAGTAGGTAAGTACCCAGCGCCGATCCAATTCTCAGATTTACATGGAAACGTATTCCTGAGTGTTGTAGTTCTCATATTTTTACAGGTGTTTATATGGACAATGAGGCTGCCAAAAGAAGGAAGAATACCAGAGGGCTTCAGCTCCATTGTGAGAATCTGTGTCTTTAGGGGTTTAAGCGCTGTTGTATCATTACATTGTCACAAGAAAGTCTCCTAGAGGTCTCTCTCTCTCTCTCTCTCTCTAGGGTTTATTTAAGTCATATATGTTATTTTCCTTTTCAATGAAAATAGCTTCAGTTAAGGAAACGTGAAGGAAGATCCTACTAAAATCTTATTCAAATTGAATAGAAAATGAGTTTATATTCATTGAACTTGAAGTCTTCATAGCTCACATAATTTGCACACCTAATGAATAATTTCATTTCCTTCTCTCCAAAAGACCTTTTCCCTAGAAACAGTGCCCCAGGTCTCAAAGTAGCAGTGCTTACTCTTGCGCATCCCTCTGCCCCTCAATCTCCCTATAAAATCTAGCTTTGGTCTGAAATAATTGCCAATGCTAAGCTTCTAATTGAGAATTCTCGTTGGCTCATTAAATGTGACTCTTAACAGACAGAAAGCGGTGGATACTTCCACTAGTTGATGACCCTAATAAGTTTCTAGTTGAGTAGAATTTTATCATTCGAGGACAACCAAACTGTGGCTTCAGCCATCATCCATCACAATAAACTTTCTTTGTATTATTGGGGTGTACATGTAGATGTGAATGTGAATGCGATTATTTGTAATATCCGCAACCGCATCTGCAAAATACGGATATCACTTTTATATATCTGTATCTGCTTTTACTAACCACATTTGTACGATTAATATCCACTTTCCGTATATTAGGTAATGGGCTTTTTTGGCATATTTTAGTCATTTGGGCTTTCTTTGGATTTCTATTAGAGCATATTTTAAACGATTTTGAAAATAATTTGAGCTGGTTTTTAGTGTTTGAAACTTGTTTTAATTTTTTTTGAAGCTTTAATGTTTTAAAAATATATTTTACACGTAAAAGCAACAAAGCCAACCAAACCATTTTAGCACCTGTTACACTATATATATACTATATATATAATATATATATATAATATATATATATATTATATATATATATATATAACACCCTAAAACTATTGTCCGCATACGAGAATAGTGATTTTTGCCAATCGCATATGTATCCGCATGTACAGATAGTTACGGATAAAGGATACGGACGGTTAATAACCGTCCGTATGTACATCCCTACTTTATATTGGCAGATCGCTCCCATCATTTTGATTGTGAACATTCTCTCTCTCTCTTTGGGCCGTTACCAACCCCTATCACCCACTTCTCCCTTAGGTCCAAATTTTGTTTTTCTTTTTTTAAAAAAAACTATCACTAGTCTCCAACGTACCAATTATAATAAGAAAATTGAAAATTGACTTATAATGCTAAACTTTTGCACAACTTTTAGTTTGTTCATAATGTTTTTAAATGAAAAGAAAGACCCATCCCAAACTGGTTTTTACAATACTATCCACTAGGGAAACGTTGATACCAAAAAAATAAAGTAAAGAACCCCACCAAGTTTTTATTTTTTAAATTCAATTTTAATCTTGCTATATCTAACTAAGATAATATTATCACCGATTCACCATGCATGTACAGTGCCTACAGTCAATGGAAGATGGAAGATGTCAACTATCAAAAGATTGCAAAACAAGTAACTTTCTGTTGTCAATATTTGCTAGCTTTTAGGTTGTAAAAATGAATCTAATAAAGTGACACATATCTCTTAACATGTGAGAAATATATGTTTTTTTTTTTTTTTTTTTTTAAGATAATGTGTTTTTTACATGTTTTTTTTAGTAGCATTAATAAAAAAGTACGTACTTCTAATTTGCTTTAAAAATATATATAATTTTATTAGACTGATTTGAAAGTATTAACTAAAAATCAATTTGTAACTAATTTATAGCCGTTATCCGTGGCTTAATATATGTGAGCAAATATTGTGCAGAATATATATTCTATTTTCCAAGAAAGGGAAAAATAGTCAGTCATATACACTGAACTTGCCAACTTAATTTTCTTTGCCCCCCTTCAGGGTACCAGACTAACGAATCACTAGCCAAGTCAAAGGTAGATGATTAGAAAAAAAAACAAGTCAAAGGTAAATGAACAAAAGACACGATACATTTAACTTGAACCCTCCTAAGTTGGTCATACCACATTAAACTTTTTTTTTTTTTTTACTCTGAATAAGTAATTTAAAAATTATTTTTATTTATAATTATTTTATAATGATTTTATAGCTGACTTAACCAACTTTTTTATTTTATTATTTTAATAATGATTAATCCAAAGATCAATTGCGACTACTATACCAACATTATAAAATAATTGTAAAATAAATAAAATTATAATTTATAGCTTACTCTTCCTGAATATGTGAAAGGAATATATGTTAACCTTTTAGGTGGTCAATTTTATTGGTAAATATGTGAAAGGGTTAAATTATATGGGTCTTCCATTGAGCAATTTGTCACCCAGATTTGTTGTAGAGCCGTAGAGGGTCCATGAAGCATTATGTTGCTTAATTAATTGATTATGACGGAAAGTCTTTTCTTTCTCCTCCTTTTTTTTTTTTCTTTTTCTTTATCTTTTTCGTTTTTCCTTTTTTGTTTTTTTAATTTGCTAAATTTAGTAGTAGTTTTTCCTTTCATTAAATGCATCAGGCCAGGAGTGGTCAATTTCATCATCTGGCAGTCAAATCCAAATCCCCCTGTATGAATTTCGGCATTGACTAATTAAAGCACGTTTTTTCTCCAGCATTTATTTATTTATTTATTTATTTCTAGCTTCATAAATTAAACCTTCTGGATGATAGCCACCTCTCTTCTAATATTTGTTTGTTTTAAAGTGAATCCCATATATATATATATATATATATATATCACTCCTTAATAGAACGACCAACTAATATCAACATGTAGGAGTAGAGGATGCCGGTAGGCGCTAGGCCAAGAGTGTTAGATTTATTTAATATAAATTAATAAATTATTTTGGATATTTCAAATAAATATGAAATATATTTTATATTTAAAAGTTTTATGTACATTTAATTGAAAGATTTTCCTCTTTCAAGTCAATCCAACATTAGAGGAAAAACCAAAATTTTAAAGTGTAGAAAGAAAAGTTGGTCTTATACAAGGGCATAATCAGGATTTGTCGTATGGGGGGACGAACTTATATAAATACATAAACAAAAAAAAATACATATAGCCTTTATTTATATGTGTGTTTGTGCGTGTTTATGTAAAATTAAAGCAGAAAAGTCTTAAATGTAATTTTATTTTAAATCGTAAGTTATTACTCTATACAAAAGTTACATGTCTATAAAATTATCTTAAAAGATATCAAGAAAATTATCATTTCGAATACACAAGTTTCCTATTTTGCTTAGAAATGTACACACACAAAAAAAAAAAAAAAAAAAGAAGGTCTTTAATGGAATAAAATTCATCAATTATCATCTTTGATGTAACATTCTTAGCATTTTCTTTCTCAGTATAAACTACCAAATGGTCTGCAAGAAACCCATCTTCTATTCTAGTACGCAATCTAATTTTTACAAGTTTCATAGCAGAAAAAGCTCATTTTGTAGTCTCAGTAAAAACAGAAAGAGTCAACACTAGGCGAATTAACTTGTCAATCAAATGATAGATTTTTGACTTTTCTGAAACTGCTAATCGTCTACATAACTCAGATAATGTAGAAATATTTTGAAAATCTGAATACTTCGGCACATCAAGCTCATAATGCTCCAATTGAAATCTTAAACAAAGTTTTTCTTGCTCGGTGAAATCTTGAGGATAAAAATTTTCAGCTAATTTGCATATAGCATAAATCTTGAATGATTTATACGTATCTTTAGGGCTTAAAGCGATACTGAGAATGAGGAGTTCCACTGCTTACTCACTAAATCTATTTTTCAATTCTTGCAATTAGAAGTCTATTGTAGCTGTAAATATATCAACTTTAAAATGATGCTCTACTATTCCCGAAGACTCTTCATCTTGACGACGAGATCTACCTCGAGCTCTAGTGTAATGAGCATTCATATCAGGAATATCAATTTCATTTTGTTCACAAAATGATTTAACAGTAGCAAACAAAGGCTCACACCCATCTTCTCTCATCTTTTGAATAAGTGATTGTATAGTTGAAACTTGACTCATGATATTTAAAATGTCTAGAGATTTTTGTTGCAAAGTTTGTCAAAGCATATTTGTGAGTCCTATAATTTCTTTCATCAAATGCATGTTGGGGATCATGTGATAAGAATATATAAAAACTTTAAACATTATCATGCGCAGTGGAAAAACAAAAAGCATGTGATCGTAGCATACTTCAAGAGGAAACATAACATTTGATTATCTAGCAAAAGAAAAAACAACAAGTTTGTTGTTACTTACAAATCGTGTGGTCCTTTTTTAGGCATTTAGAAATATTTGTATGAGGCTTTGAATCCTTCTTCGTGCTTGTTGTTGTTGATCTTCAAAGGTTGAAGAACAATGCCAAGAACTCCAAGAGCTTTTAGATCTTAAAGATCTAAATCATCAAAGGATTTGAAGAAGCTTCGAAGAACACGAAGAACACGAAAAATAAAGTTTTTCAAAATTTAGATCTTCTTGATGGCTGAATATGACTGTGAGTGAGGACTCACAACTAGAAGCACAAAACTCTCTTGAATATTTTTTCCACATCCTCAACTAAATTCTCACCCTTGGTGTAATGGTGTTATCAATGGTGTATTGTGCTTCTTATGATCCTCTATTTATAGATTTAGGTTTACTTGAAGAGAATGTGGAGAAAATTCTAGAATCCAATTACGGTATGGATGGAAAATAGAATTAAATTAAATCCTAAGAGAAAATAAGATTACAAGACACTAGAAGATTTCTCCTCTAGTGGCCATTGGCCAAGGGGGGGGGG
>FXXK01000160.1:104403-144065 GCA_900184695.1 Betula pendula
AAATTCAAAGCCTAATTTTATTTAAATAAAAAACAATCTAAATAAATAAATCATTTATAAAATAATTGAGGAACACATTTACCTTAGTAAATTCAACATTAGCTCAAGAACAGACTTGAAGGAAAATAGAATTAGTTATTTAGTCCCTTGTGAAATTTTGTCACTCAATGACTCATCACACCTAACTAAAATCACAAATGATTTCACTAAACAAATGTGACTGTACTCTAATTCATATTTTGACAATATGCAATTAATCCTTCGTAACATACTTATTAAACATAATACCCTTCCATGGAACTTACTCCATAGTTAAAACAAAGATGATTAATTGTTACTTTGTTACACTATATCTTTTTCCTTGAGTCATCCTAGATTCGAACTTCATATTTTATCTCATTGTATCTTGTGAGATTTCTCTCATCCTTGTACATTTGTTTTAAATAAATTCCACCAAAACTCACTCAAGCCTGAGATACAAAATAAAACATTCTTATCAATCCTCAAATAAGGGGAATGTTCCTTATCACTTTGTTTATCCACAAAAGGATTTAGATTCCTTCTTGAAGAAAGATCTTCCACAATGTTTCGTGTCAATCATCCGATGTATGGAGATGTTGACCAAGTCAACTAGTCCTCACTCCATAATATATCAAAATGATATTCACTCAGACATCTGGTTCACTAACTTCTCAGGATTTAGAGTAATAGTTACAAGTTGTCGTGTATGTACATTTATTCTTTATGACAGTCATTAGAAAGAACAATGACTCACGTGGTCCTGTTTAGTGTATAACTCTGTAATTATTCCACTTTGCTATTACACCATCATGTCAACTATAAGTCTATTTCTGTTTCATTGGATCAAGACAGATCATCAAAGTTGACCATGATATAGTTTAGGGTAGAATGCCCAGTTTTACCTTATAACTACGAACCAAAACACTTCATAGATTACAAGGATCATTTGACTATGATCTTCCTTTGTGCTAAAATACTTTACTCACACCATAGTCAAATGCAATGTAACCTAAGGACTTTACATACATATATCGGGTGAATATTCAAAACACATATATGCTATGCAAAACCTTAATGGATATGGCCAATGTTCTATAATCAATTAGGGAATAATCAATTAATACTCATTACAACAAATATAATCCTATGATCAATTGGTGTTTTGGACACCAGTTCCAACAATGCAATATCAAAATAAATTCAAATGATGTTAATATCATGTAATTCGTTTCAGCATCACCACGTTGAGAATAATTAGCTCCATCCTTTGAGATATTGTTGATAACTAAGCAAGTTGTACCAAATATTCTTATTAAGCTACAAATAGATTGAAAATGAGATGACTATCGAGTTTCTCCAGGTCGTTACAAAGTACCAATTTGGTTTGCCCATCTTCCAGTCTAAATTTCATTAGAAGCAATCAAACTTTCAATTTCAGCAGCTTAAGCATATTGCAATTTATCATGACGTTTAGAAGAAGCACCAACAATATTGACAATAGAAGCCAATTAGATAAAGAACTGATGAATATGCTTGCTTCTCTAGTTGCTACAACTAAAGCTACTTGTAGTTTATGAGCTAAGCAATGTACATAATATGCATAGGAACAATCCATAAGAAATAACGCTTGTAACCCATTTCATTCACCATGCATATTACTACCTTTATCATATCCCTGATCTCAAATATTCTCAATTTAGAGGATGTAACGAGAAAGAATAGAACATGTCTCATTTTTCAAAATTGTTGCAGTAGTGTCTTTGACATACACAATATGAAAGAATGCTTCCTAATAAAATTATCTTTATCAACAAACCTCAAAATAATAGCAATTTGCTCCATTTTTTGACTCATCTCGAGCTTTATCAATGAGAATGCAAAATTTAGCATCCCCAATTTATTCTTACGAATTGCGTCACGCACTTTATTTGCAATGATATGCAGAATTTCCTTTTGAATTTTGGGTAATGTATATTTGGCATTATGTAGAGCATTTTCCAAAATGACTCCAAAAACATCATCATTATAACTTGCTAAGAGTTTTACCAATTCAATGAAATTACCTTGATTATTTGGGTTACAGATTTCATCATGACCTCTAAAGGCACATGCTTGGAATGCTAGCCATTGAACACCATCAATTGAGGTTCTAAGCCGTAACCGATTATTCTCCATTTCTTATGATGTTTGTTTTTCACCTAACTTGTCAATATCTTGTGACTGATTCATTAGATCTTCACAATATTTCTCAGCAATTTTATGTGTTGAATTTGGATCTTTTCACACATGTCCCATTAAAGAACTATTTATCCTGTCACTTGTCTTTTTTCAATTGTCAAAACCTTTTGCTGTAAATGGACGACCTGTTGATTTCTTAGCAAAAATATAGCATGAAAGACAAAATATGACATCCTTTGAAGGTGAGTATTCCAACTAATTTAAGTATGTTTTGAACCAAGAAGTTTGAAATTGACGACGATTATTACCCATTCTTAAAAGATATTTTGAAAGCTTCAATTGATATGGACCGGCTATAATATAAGCACGTCGGATTTCATCTTGTGACTTAATAGGAAAATCTCATATTTGCGGACGTCCAAAGAGGTTGCATCCATTTCCTCAGGTTAGATTCTAGTACATTTGGATTGATGCTCATCAGTCACTAAAGCATTGAGATCTGTTGCTAAAGGTGTATCAGTATTAACCTCTGATTGACTCGCATATTTTTGCTTAAAGAATGAATCAAGTGTTTTTTGGATTGCCCATATCTCTTAACTTTAAGAGAAATTTATGAATTAAAAATTAACCTGAAAAATATCTAGAAGTAAAAAATTTTTGTTAGAATTTCATTATAGTTCTTATTATCACTAGTAAGTGAAAGAATGCTAAACAAAAATGAATTCAAACCTATCAAATTAACTAACAAAATTCAACAATGAAAGTCAAAAACAAAAACTTGTATAATTATTTCCACATCAAAATATCAGTCGATTCGAAATATTAATCTCAAATTCACATGGCATCAGAATCCCATAATAACATAATTCATAAATTATTGCAAAATAAACTTAACACGATTTATAGGGTCCAAGAAAAATGGTACCTTTGAAGTTTGAGCATAGACTCTTTTTTCTAACAAGATCTCCCGAAACCTCCAACAACAGTAATGCTGAGAGTCAAGCCAAAATAATACTGCAAATATAAATGATAAGCAACATATTTAAAATCTCATCAATTATGTTCCTCAACAAACTCAACTTTACCCTCAAATACATCAAACCCGTATAGAAATTGTTGGGAAATATTTTTCCTTTTATCTAGCCCATCTACATACGTTCTATGGGCTGATATGTGTACGTTTGGGTAGAGTAAACTGATGGGCTGTTTCAAGCCCATTAGTTTATCAGTACTAAAAGAATAGATGATAAAGCCCAATAAGAGTATCGGTCAACATGGAAGTCCCAGTCAACCTGAAAGTCATGGTATTTCACACGGCTCAGCTCCAATGAACTCAAGAAGTCAATCTAGAAAGAGTTATACTCAATCTCAAGCGTTATAAAGAGATAATCACTTATGTAGTAATGTCCAGTTGTTACTATTTATCCTGAGAATTTAAGGATATGGTCTAATCCATTTATTAAATAAAGGAGAATTCTATTCAAACTCTGTATACCAGTTAGACACGATGTCTACCAAGAGAGATTGCAATCAACTAGGACATGACACCTATAAATAGCAGATTGTTCTACAAAATAAAAGTACGAGAAATTTATATTGCTTTAGTCTCAGATATTATTCACCCAGAAAGCTAACTTAGGCATCAGAGTGGAATTAGCTGGTACTCCTAGCAAGCTCCTTTGACTAATCTTATTTTTGCAGATTCAAGGAGTGTGACATGATTCATCGTACTGGAAACTGTATCAACAGTTTAGCAAATTGTTCTACAAAATAAAGGTACGAGAAATTTATATTGCTCTAGTCTCAGATATTATTCACCCATAAAATAACTTAGGTATCGGAGTGGGACCAATTGGTACTCCTAGCAAGCTCCTTTGAATAATCTCATTTTTTGTAGATTCAAGGAGTGTGGCGTGATTTATCATACCGGAAACTGTATCAATAGAAATCAACTCAAAATCAAATGAAAACAATAAAATTTGAAATTTTCATTATGGATATAGTAACTTGGTTGCTTCTTACACCAATTTTGTGGTCTATAATATATATGATGTATGGGACTATGAATATTTTCTAATATTCCTATATAATATATATGTATAGTAAGGTACTCAAAAGTTAGAACATATAATATGATCATATTTATAATTGATAATGCTTGAAAAATTATGAACCCATTATCTTTGACATCTAGTAGGAAGCAAGAATTAAAGTCAAACCATAAACATGCTCAAAGTATGCCCCACCCCTACAAGTAAAAAATTTATGCTCATTTCTCAGTGTGTCAAACAATTTTTAGGGTATGCCCCCACAACTAAAAAATTTACGTCCAAATCAAGAATGAAAGGATAAAAAAAAAAGAGAATTGCATATAGATTAAAGCATACAGCCTATCCTTCTTAGCACGGAAACGCCTTGCAACTTTGCAATGGAATCTGGTCATCTGGAGTTTGGATCATCAAGTCTCACTCGTCCTACACAGCTATAGAGTTTAGGTATGCAGATTGCAGTGCAAAGCAGCAGATGCGCAGAGCCCAAAGCGATAAAGTCCCACAAAAAAAAAATCAGGTTTAAAATTTCGTTTGAATGGGGCTATTGACGGTTTTTTATGTAGCAAGATGTTTATTTTATTACAGTTATTATCCTCACCTCATTGACACCGTGACACATTGCACATCAGTACTGAATGTACAACACTAAATGCTTGGGTGACGATAGACCTTGACTAGTACTAGATGACATGACATGTATGACTTAAGGATAGAATTGTAACCACACTTTATTGAACATGTGGGCTATTATCTAGAGTGACTTTTACATAGGAAAGCTCCCACTCTAGTAGCACTCCTGTGACGATATGATTGAACTAACGATGGTCCTTCAGGACAAGCTAACCTACGTCGCTCAGAGTTTAAGAAATGTGGTAATGGCCCAAGGGGAAAAATGTGATATGTTGTTTAAAGATCAATGGAAGGAAAAGTTTGAAAATAATATTTTGCTAGGAATCTCACTGATGTTATTTTTATGAGATTATGTTGTAAAGAATGTTATGATATGATTATGATATTATGATTCAAATCAATCTAGGAAATTCTTTATGTTATTTACTATTTCTTTATGTTTATTTACTGAGTTGTTGAACTCACCCTTTTTAATAGAAAACTATGTTTACAGATTTATGAGACTATGACTCTACATTGTGGTGGTACTGTCTGACATACCATTAAGTGTGGTTATAGTTGATAATATAGTGTTTTGGTCTTTCAAAATTGAGGAAGAAGTCTTGGGATATTGCATGTTAGAGTAGTTATGTATGTGTATGGTCAGGAATTTGCTTTTGATAAGTATAGTTTTGTAAATACTGTGTAGCATGGGATTAGTATTGGAGGATGACAGACTCCCATGAGCTACATGTTCCTATGCTCCAACCCTTTTGTTAGTATAAACATTGTTTTTTTTTTTTAGATTTCCTGACCTATTAATCTACTAACTTGATGTATAAACTTTGATATCAAAATGTAAAATAGTTATATTTCCTACTATTCTCTACTTATGTGGAATTTATGTGATAGATTCAATATAAAAGTTCTATCATCATGCCCTGTATTTCATCCCAAATTAGTACGCGACGCTAGGGGTGGCTGGCCATGGGTGGGGGTAAAATGGTCATTTTGACAAAAATATCATGATTTTTATCCAAATGTCATGATTACTTATAGGATTTTTCCAATAATCATCATAACTTGATAACTTAATATCCAAATATCATATTTATCAAGGTAGCCGGTCATGAGTGTGATTTTTAGACAGTTTTTCACTTTTCATATAGTTAGACAGTCCAAGATGCCCACTTTTTGGTAAAAATCTTAAAATCTTCTAATTGAATTATGACTTCACCAAACTTAAATGGAAATCATTTATTTACTAATGAAAAAAATTACACTTTACCCCCTAATGTTTGAGGGGATTTTCAATTTAGCCTCTAATGTTTAAAAATTTGCAATGTACCTCCCTAATGTTTACTAAAAAATTCAATTCAGCCTTTCTGTTAGCTGAAGCCATCTCAATTGACGGAAATTCTAATTTTTACTGTTCATGATTTTTTTTAATCGTTTTTTACAAAAATATCATTTTGACAAAAATATCATGTTTTTTTTTTTTTAAATAAATAATTTTAAAAAATGAACAGTAAAAATAAAAATTTCTGTCAATTGAGACGGCTTCAGCTAATAAAATGGCTGAATTGAATTTTTTAGCAAACATTGGGGGATACATTGCAAATTTTTAAACATTGGAGGCTAAATTGAAAATTCCCTCAAACATTGAAGGGGTAAAATGTAATTTTTACTTTACTAAATTTGATCCAAATATCATAAAAGCATATTTGCCAACCCCAAAATTTAGAAATAAAGTGAGTTAAAAAGTGTTGTTTTGACGGATAAATAGTAACTCACCCATCAGAAATTGAATTTTTGTCAAAAACATATTTATTTGAAAATCTACATTTTCATAGATAATCCCGAGATAAGCACTATTAACTTTTCCTTGACTCAATATGAGTTCATATGACTTAGTTTTCATCAACTAGAAGTTTTAAGGTTAAAAGGACACTTTTGCCATTAAAGACATCAAAACTATATCAGAAAGTTTCCAAATTTCGGTCGCATCCCTAAAAAAATTATAAAAGCTAAATGATAATTTTTTTCTCAATATTAAACATTGAGTTCCATAATAAGTTTTATGAGACCAAAATTTCCCGAGTGTTACAAATTACTACTTATTACAAAAGTTCAAACTAATAGGAAATAATAAATTTAATTATTTAATTAATATTTAAACCACCGTCCGGCTGCCATCTTTGGACACCGTCTGGCCACCACTTCCGAGCAACTCCCAGTCTTACGCCTAGATTTGACTTTACGTTGTACTTGATTCCCACCCTAGACGAGCTCATGTTCCTCTTTTGGATCCTGCTATACACAATTTTTATCTGTTTCATCAACGCATTAGCATGTCATTAATTGATTTGAAGACCAAGCTCATGCTCAATTATTGGTTTTTTGTCGCACGAGATCAACATCAGGTAAAAAAAAAATTGTCTTAAAAAAAGTTAATTTCTTTTCTTTCAAAACTAAAGCTTTCACTTTGACTTCGAGGGGTGCATGTTAGAACACAGGGTTACCATATTAGGCTTAAATTGTTTTCATTATTGAACCATTTACCATAGTTGTTTGATCTTAGTCAAATATCTATGATTTGATTACCTTTATTGTAAACATCCAAGACAAGAAGGAGACAATGTAGCCCCAAATGAATGTATGTCTCCCCCCCCCCCCCCCCCCCCCGTAAAAAAAAAAAAACTAATTGTGTCAACGCTTTCCTCTACACTATCAAAACAATGAGGTTTTCTACTGAATCCTAGAGGAGAAGTTTTATTCTTCAAGACTGTGTAGGGAATTTACTGTTTCCCTTTACTGTTTCCCTTTCATGTTCACGAAGTTATTGGGAATTTCTCACTTTCGAAGGAGGAAAGTGTGGGTGTTGAGATTTAAGGCTTTGGCAGAAGCAGTGAATTGAGGCAAACTATGTCTGGTGGGCAAACTCCTTGTTGACCGAGTAGTGAGTAAAGAGAAAATAAAAACCACATTGTTATGGGGTTGGAAACTCATGTGCACTTCCACTTTCAAGGTGATCAGTGAAAACTTATTTATCATCAAATTCGTCCATGCATGGGACAAAGCCAAAGTCTTGGAAGGCTAACCCTAAATTTTTGAAGGTCATATTTTTTTGATAGAAGATTTTGACGGCATCACGCCGCCCACTCAACTGACTTTTGCCAAGGCTGTTTTTTGGGTTAGAATGTTCAATCTCCCTTTGGCGTGTATGATCACGGATGTAGGAACCAAGATCAATTCTTCAGTCGGTGAAGTAGAAGAAGTTGATGTGATTGAGGAAGGTGTAAAATGGGTTAGTTTTTACGGGTCAAGTTTTTTTTTTCTCTTGACGAAACCCTTGTTTAGGGGGAGGATGCTGAAGTTGTTGAACTGTTTGGTTTGGGTAGCGTTTCAATATGAAAAAAATTCTCAAGTTCTGTTTCAGATGTGGTACTATCCGACATGGGGTTTCTAGTTGTTTGAGTAAT
The DNA here is from genome assembly GCA_900184695.1 of Betula pendula. Taxonomy (NCBI): domain Eukaryota; kingdom Viridiplantae; phylum Streptophyta; class Magnoliopsida; order Fagales; family Betulaceae; genus Betula; species Betula pendula. The sequence goes on from FXXK01000160.1 coordinate 112,745, forward strand.
GGCGACAGGTAGCTATCAGGAGAGGCGAAGGAGAAACAATTTGGGCAGTGGCAACTAAAATCATCCAGGCAAAATATTATCCTCATTCCACCATTTTGGGGGCAAGCTTGGGCAACCGTCCTTCTTTCACTTGGAGAACCTTATTTTCGGTTTGCGATCTCCTCAAGAATGGGCTTATTTGGTGCATCGGTGATAGGAAAGACATTAGAATTTGGAAAAATAGATGGATTCCAACCCTAATCTCTTTTTCTATTCAATCTCCAAGATGGATTTTACCGAAGGATGTTAGGGTTGTGGATTTAATTGATCAAGATACGAAGTGGTGGAATTCATAGTTATTATTGGAGGTTTTCCAAGTGGAGGAAGCACAAGTCATCCAACAGGTCCCACTGAGCCCTCACAAACCAAAAGATATGTTAATGTGGTGTGCACTAATAATGGGGTCTTCTCCGTTCATAGTGCATACCATATGGAAAACGAAGTCCAGAATATGCGGCGAGGTGTGAGCTCTAGACAAGGAGATAGAGATTTTGTGTGGAAGGCGTTGTGGAAACTCAATGTTCCAAATGTGGTTAAAATGTTTATGTGGCGCGCGTGTAATAACCTTCTTCCCACGCGATCAAATTTGGTCAAACAGGATGTAATCCATGATGAACAATATCCCATTTGTGAGAGAGGCAAAGAAACTGTGCAATCTATTCTTTGGAGTTGTCCCTCTACGCAAGACGTTTGGAGTTGTGGCCCTAGAAAGTTACAAAAGGCTACTGGTATGTACCTCACTTTTTTTTTTCTTCATGTTTTTGAGGAGATGTTGGGTGGTTGTGATCTAGCCGAACTTGAGTTGATGGCAGTGGTGGCTCGTACCATTTGATTTCGAAGAAACTCTACAGTACATGGGGGCGTCTTCATTCCTCCTATTCAAGTGTTTTGAGATGCTAGCAACTCCTTGGAGGTTTTTTAAAGGGTCACTGCCCCCGAGATTGATATAGAGCATCCACTTCAAGAAGCAGGTCCTATTTTATGGGAAAAAAAAAAAAAACCCTCTACAAGTATTTTTAAAGTTAATTGGGATGTAGGTGTAGATAAGGGATTTGGGCGTATAGGGATTGGAATTGTAATAAGGGATCATGAAAGAATAATTTTGGCAGCTTGTAGCTTTGCAAAATCTTTTTTGGTGGAACCTGTTGCAGCTGAAGCTTTGGCTGCCTTCTATACGGTTGAATTTAGTAGGGACATGAGCTTTAATAATATAATTTTGGAAGGAGATGCTTTACAAGTTGTTGCTGCAGTTCAAACGGATAATCAAAATTGGAGTAGATTTGGTCATATTGTGGATGGTATTAAATTGGGACTGCGTTAATTGAGATCTTGGAAGATTAACCATGTGAAGAGGAAATCGAACTCAACTGTGCATTCCTTAGCCCGAGAAGCTATCAAGACTATATCAAAGAGAAGGTTTAGATTGAAGATATTTCAAATTGTATTTATGGTATTGTACTTAGGGAGCAATTTGCCCCATTCTGATTATTGTTGTGTTAATATAATCTTACTATTTGTTCAAAAAAATCTAAAAAAAAAAAAACGAAAAATAAAAAGATTTTTTCTTTTTAATTTTGTTTTATTTTTTAACAATTAATTTTTTAGTTTTTAGTTTTATTTTTATTTTTTTCGAATTTATAAGGATATTTTTGTTTTATTGAAAATTCTTATGGCCATTTTTATATTTTTGCTGGCATTAGGGGAATATTAACATTGTTTTGGTAGTTTATGAGGATATTAACACAATTGGTATTTTGGGATGATATTGACAATAAGGTGGTAGTTTGAGGGATATGTATATTTTTCAGTATTTTTTTTTAAAAAAAAAATAAAAATTTTGCATGTGAAAGTTACATGCTTTTTCAATACATATCAATTTAATAGAGAAGTAAATATATATGTCAACCCTCATGTTAATTTTGTATCAATAAAAAGTGATGTAGCTTTTAAAATCACAATTAAATTTGTGATGGATTTTTATTATCTTTTGATCTAATAGTGATTTTAAAAGTCATATTAATTTTGATTGACATAAAGTAGACATGGAGGTTGACATATATCATTTATTTTATTTTATTTTTTTTAAAAAAAATTGTATTTCTTACAGCTCTATTGGGTGAAAAACTTGGTCCAATTGGATATGTTCAAGGAAAACGTTTATCACCATTTCATTTGTCTCGACCCTAAATCCAAGTAATGCTATTCATGTATCTTACATCCTTCAAAATTTATGTGGCTTTATCTCTCCAACCAAAAAAAATAAAAAATAAAAAATATTCATTAACTAAACTTTTTAGGGTTTCATGAATGAAAAATAATGATGTATGCATTAACCAACTAAACTGTCATCGCTTGCGTCAAGAGAAGAAGAAATTAACGCGTGGGGGCCTCTTTTTTGTTTTATGATAAAAGGCCAACTTCCAAGGGTTTTGCAACTTGCGATGTTAGTTTCCTCCACAACAAATTAACGCGTGGGGGCTCCTCCTCCATTTCCCTTCTATTTATAAAAAATTTTGTGGAAAAAAGAGTAGTGATGTGAAAGGATAATTCCTTTCCGGGAATTTGTGTTACACTAGATATATGAGTTGGCTGAAAAATAGTCAATTTTGTTTTCAGTACACGCAGCCCAAAGAAGAAAAATTTTTTTTTTTTTTAATTCTCTATTAAAGATATATCAGTGATCTTGCATAGAGGGAAGAAGAGATATAAAAAGCAAAGTCAAAAAAAATTGTAGAAAATACATTTTTTATCTTATAATTATTTTACATTGTTGACATGATTGATTCTTGAATTTTTTTTTTTTTAAGAATAACAATTACCAAACCACACAAACAATGAAATTTATTTGGAAATAAAAATTTTCTCAGCAACCAAACGAAAGTTACTACAAAAATTAACCATGCATCTACAATATCATTCATGATCTACAATAAATTGAGAAATTTAGTGAAGACCTGAGATATTGTTCACAAAATTGGAAGCGGAAGAGAGAGAGAGGCTAAGATACGGTGGAGAGTGAGCTTAGATATGGTGGAGAGAGACAGAGAGAGAAGTACACAAAAATGAGGTTGGGGAAGAAAAACAAATGGCGTGGCTTTCAAAAAAAATATTTACATCACTTACTTTCCTAATGACGTGTTTTAATGTCGCTCATGTCAGAAAGCAATGTATATATATATATATATTACATCGTTTAGCAAAAAATCAATGTAAAATATGTCAAACTTTACATTGTTTACAACCAAAATATGCAAAAACTATCAAATTTTACATCAAACGGTGTAAAATGTGACAATTTTTACATCGTTTATTTCTAAACGATGCAAAAACTAGCAAATTACATCATTTGGTAAAATGTGATGTAAAATTTGACAGTTTTTTACATCATTTTTGAAACAAACAAGGCAAAAATTAGGAAATTTTACATCATTTACTATAAATGATGTAATTATTTTTATTTATAAACGATGTTAACTAAAAATATAATTTTTAGCATTACTCAACATAAATATAAAGAAGCAAGTAATATGCATATTCAAGAGTCCTATCTATTAGAATATATTCTAATATTCACCGTATTTCCCTAATATATATTCTAACACTATCTACACTTCCATTGCCAAGACACATGACCTTTAAAGGAGTAACGACCCCGAGCATGAGCTGAAAATAGTGATAAGATAAGTTTTCTCCAATGTGGAAAAAACATTTTTTTTTGAGAAAATTTGGTGCAAGTTTCTCTTGAAATTCAATGACCCTAGAACTTCCATTTCTCCTCTCCTAATAGTAATAGACATTCTAGTTCTCAAAAGGTGAACTGCATTGTTGGACTCGTCTAGCGGTCCTCAGTCCTGTTTCTAGATGATTAGAGTTTATTTGGAAACATTAATTGTATTCTGGATCTCCCTCGATCGATTGTTTGACTATCAAAATATCTATTTTTTGTTTTTATTCACCCATTTCAATGTTTTGACATTTTTAGCTAAACCTCTGCTGATTCAATGAACTCAATGACAACATATGACTTTTCTGAATACATGAAGAGAGCAACATTGTTTCCTTTCACCAAACAAAACAACATTTGTTTTTCTATTCTCATAACAAATATATTATTAACAAGCACTTCAAAACACTCTTTAAAACAAAAAAAAAAAAAAATGTTTTTACTTTTACGTCACGTGAGAACATTTTTTTAAATAAAAAGAAAAAAAAACACCCTAAAAAATACACCAACATACAAAGTTGTTTGTTAATGTTAAATTTTTTTGATTTTATGGGAAAAAGAAAAAAGAAAGAGAAAAGTTTACATATCCCCTTCAAATTATTACTTAATTGATAATGTCTCTTTAAACTACCAAATAATTGTCAATGTCCCTCCAATGACAAAAAAAAAAAAAAAACTAAAAATTTGAGAGAGATACTATCACACTTAAAAGTTTGAAGAGAATATTGTTAATTAAATAAAAATTTGAAAAAAATATATAGACTTTTCCTAAATAGAAAATATAGAAAGGAATTGCAAACATACCCGTCATTAACCGTCTTTAAGAACATTTATTCATTAACTTTTTTTTTGGGGTCCGTAACAAAAGTCCCTAAATATTACCCCACATGCTCTTCCATGCAATTTCCCCGTCCTTCCCCTGACGTATTTAGCGCTTTTATTATTTGTCCCATGATGAAAATTGTCAAACACGTCCCCCTTAACCAGTTGACATTTTGTTCGTCCAATTCATTATTGACTTTGATGTCCTACTTTCCCGATATATATATATAGAGCCATCATATATTGCCCTCTACGACCATCTTCTCTCTCACTCTCTCTCTCTCTCTCTCTCTGTTTCTCAGCTATAAACACAAATATTCGACAGAGGTTGTTCATCTTTTAATTAAGATGGATCAAAGGAGAGTGAGAAATATCAACTTCCAATTTGAAGAGCCAAAACAGAAAACAAAAAAGAACAACAACAGCAAACGTGTCCTGTTGCCCCCCAAGAGAGGATGTATCAAGCGTCGGATTTGCTCATGCTTTCTCCAAAAGTTGATGAAGATCATTAAGCAAGCGTGAGAAGCCTCTTTGAATATCCCAAAACCATTCATCATCTTTAGCTTATTTTTAGCTATATATGCTTTTTCTTTTTTCTTGCTGCCACTAGCCATGTTTTCTTTTTCTTTTTTTTTTTTTGATGAATGAGTAAATCTTTCATACGTCCATTATGAATGCAGTCTAGCTCTTTTTACTAGCCATGATTGTTGTATCATCGAAGTAATATCAGTAAATGGAAAAAAGAAAATAAACAAGCAATCACAACGAAACGCCTTCAAGTGTAGTATTTCTAAACAAATGGAGGTGTGTTTGATAATGAGTTTTAATTTGGAATATTAGTTTGAATAGTAATAAAAAGCTATTAATGTAAATAAATATTTAAATTTTTTGTAAAAAAAAAAAAAATTATTTGATAATTAATTTTGAAAAGTTGATGCATTTTTGCCATTATTTATGGTGAACACACAAACAAGCAAAAACATGCGTGATGTGTAAATAAGCAAAAACGCGTGGTGCGCCTTGTTTGGGAGAAGCCATGCGATTGCTATGTGCTTTTTTGACTTTAAACTCCCGCGATAAGTCCACTGCAATTCACTTGACTGACCTCTCCATCGGTCTCTGTTTCCTATTTTTTCTAATGCACAACTCATTGAGAAATAGGTATAAATTAGAAAAAAAAAAAGGTATAAATGATGGTTGACGTTGACAAAATAGGAATGCTTCGGATAAACTAGTTTTGTGATTGCCATTGACTTCATGCATTGACTCCACACACACATATATATATATATATATATATATAGCGTGCTGTCTTGTACGTTATTTTCATTCTCAAAAATTATTTAGGATTATCTAAAATTGCGTTAAAAAGTAGTTTTAATATATAAAAGATTGTTTTTAGCAAAAAATTATTCTGTTTAGTAAATAAACTTAAAAAGCATTTTTTAACTTTTTTGTTCTTAAAAAAAAAAGAAGTCTAAAATTGCATTTTAGAAAAAACTTGAAAACGGGTCTTTTTCTAAAAAGCTATTTCAATTTTTTTTTATAAACAAAAAGCTCTCTTTCTAACGCAATTTTAAACAAGCTCGTAGTCACTTAGGATTGCTACGTATAAAAAATTTAAGCAGTTATTGAATCTAACAAATAATAGCCTCCCCTTAGAAAAAAAAAAAAAAAAAGACTACAAATAGTTTAAAAACAACAAATACAAGCACCCGGACATTTTTTTTTTTCTCTTCTTTCATATTGACCCATATATAAGGGTAATTTTTCTTTTTATTTATGTAATCTACATCCGGGAATGGAGAAGGGAAAAATTACATAAAAATAAAAACAATGGGAACAATGTCATCCTTAAAATAGTTGATAATGAGTCAAATAAATGACCCGGCCCATAGAAAGAACTAGTATCGACAAAGAAGGCGGTTAATGTAGGCAATGTTCCGTAAATAGAATAGCTATGGACTAGTGGATGGTAAGAAGGGACATGACCGTCTCGAGGCCCTTCAACTCTATCTGGATCCCCAATGTAGAGGACACAGATAAGAGCATGATCATTGAAATACCTTTAAATCCTATCAAAACCCCTATTGGATTAACAACACGACCATCAGTAGTCAGTTGAGGGTAACCAACACGACCATCAATATTTGGTTGAGGGGGGATAGTATGACAAAAAAAAAACAAAGAAACCAAGCACAAACCATTCTTTGGCATACGAATAAACCAAATACAATCAGGAAGACAGCTAGCCACAACAAAAAAAAAACGTAGAAAAGAAAAAATACAAGGAAAAGAAAAAAAAAAATCCACATAATAGAAGCACTGGAGGACGGTAGGGTGAAGGATGGTGGCGAAGACGGTTGGAGGCTGATGTGTGTAAGCCACTCGTCAACACGTGAAAACCATGGGCCGGAGGTGGAGGCCGGAAGGCAGGGGATCACCGTGGAAGATCGACAGCTACAACGTGAGGTGGTTGAATAGAGGAACAGAACCACCAAGTGCCAGTGCATGGTGGCCAAACAGAGATGTGGTTGGTGGTGGTGAAAAGAGCAGAGGCCCAAGAGTACAGTGGAGCGGCGCATGTGAGCTTGGAGCTTTTTGAAGTTGACAGATTGGGTTTTAAAAAAAGAACAAATCCAAAAACTTAAAAAATGGGAGCAAAACCGAGGCTAGGTGCATTTGGAGGAGGCTGAAACCAAACGATCTGCAGTGGAGATGGTGCGGAGATGAACGACCTTGGAGGAAGAGCGGCTGAACTAAGAAAAAAAGAGCAAAACGGAAAGAGAGAAGAGGGGGGAAGGGAAGAGGGAGGGAAAACACTCCATCCCTCCTCCCTCGGAACAGCCGCACGAGGCAGAGAAGAGCCTTACAAGGGGGTGGTTGGCTTCTACTCGGAGAAGAGGTGAAGCTTCTCTTATGCGAGAGAAAATGAAGTTGAGATATAAGAAGAGAAATGAGAAAAGCAATCAAACATTGGATGAAAAAAGGTACACAAAGATTCATCTAACGAAGAAGCTACACAGTAGAAGCTAGTATACCCGAGAGAAGTTGAAGTGATGAGACTGAATAGTGTCCAGGTTAATAGAAAGGATAACAAATTCAACATTGGAACTGTTGGATCCATGAGTTTCAAAAGATGGGTCCAAGGATAGAGACTCGAATTTGAGGTCAGATGGTGCCAAGTCTTGCGTGGAAAGTAAGAGAATTGGGACGGGCTGACCATGGTTGAGGTTTCTTGACTTGAACTTTAATATTTTAGACAATTCACGTGGTTTGAAACCAAAGAACAAAGAACAAAGAACTATGGTTTACCTATTAATCAGGTTTTGAATCATTCTCTAATGAATTGTCGGCTGTAATGAGCAGTGTTGTGCCACCACGAAGAGAGACAAGGAGATGGTTCTATACTTCTATATAGCTTCAACATCAGCCTTTGTTTACAAAGATGTACCACCGGATTAAGCAAAAATGCAAAACCTAGAATATAGGTACTTGATACAATCATTTAAAACCTTAAGAAGACTGACACCACATTATAGGAGGGAAACAAAATCTACAACAGTTTCTCAATAAATAACAGTTACACCGTACTCGAGACCAAACTAACATCTTTATATTTCACCACAGCAGGTTCTTATCCAGGTCCATTCTCTCTCTTTTTTTTTTTTTTTTTTTTTCACCCCACTTTGGGTGTGTTTTAATTGAAAAAAAAAAACAACAGTAGAGAATAATGAGAATCAGAGAACAGTACCAAAGCTCCCGGTTACCACTTAATTCACCACTTCAGCAACAACAGAAAGTTCAATGGAAGATTTCATCAATTTCAGAGAACAGTAAAACTCATCAGTCGTCCAAGTTTATGATGACCTGATCGGAATTGGCATTCATATCTACTATTTCAGTTTGTTTCTCAGAAGAATCACCATCAAGGAAAGGCTCGGCCTTCAACACATTTGGCATTTGGTTAATGCTATCACCAGCTGAATTCACCACGCCCCCTTCGCCACCAGAGATCTTCACGGCATCTCCATTGGCACAACCATTGTTGTCATCCGTTTCTGGGACACAATCTTCTTCCTTGCTGAAGACACCATCTAGGTTTGTGGCTTCCACTACATTCTGTTGATCCTCAAAATCTGGATTCACTTTGGTAACCTCAGTTGTTATATCGTCACCAGCAGCCCCATCAACCAACTCAATAACCATCTTATTTTCCTCCTCAACAACTATTTCTGGAACTCCATTAGGGTTATCTCTACCTGAATGGGAGAGCTGAATATCAGTACCTTCAGAACTATAACCTTGTACTGGTGTTGTCTTTTCTCCCCCCACAGCATCCAGCATATTAGTAGGCAAGCTTTCAGCCATGCACAGTTGAGCGTGCTCTTTCTGGGCATCAACATCCATATCGGGTTTTGGACTGGCATAAGCATGTTCTTGCTCAGCATCCATTTGCTGGCCTGCATTTTCATCTTCTGCAGCCTTAGCCAACTCAAGAGCATGATTCTTGGCTGCAATTTCCTCTTGCTTTTGTGCTTGTATTCTGTATTCATCCATGAGGTGTTGTATCCTATCTAGCTCTGCCACAAGATCCCCATACCGCCTCTGCATAGTTCGTTCGAGTTCCTTTTGCTTCTGAACTTCCTCCCATAAACTATTTATCCGGTGTGAAGCTGCTAATTGCTCTTGCTTTTGTAAAGCTTTGAAGCACTCAAGTTCCGTTGCAGCAGTGTCCATCTGCTTGAGGGTTGCTTCAACCTTTGGCCAGAGAGTTGTTTTAGCCCTTGTCTGAACAATGATAACATCCAATAGTTTAGTAATCTATGAGTTTGATATTAAGTGCCATGGCTGAAAAGCAATGGCCTATGAGTTAATTTACATATCATTAACGGGAGAAAATCCTATGACCTTGATTAAAATACTAGTTATGAATTTTGGCACAATATTGTAATAAATTGTGTTCACTTTTTTCCCCGTTGGCACATTGTTCTCAGAATAATATTACACTTGTTGAAATAGACATTTCTACCCCAGAAAGTGATAAATTGACGTTAAAAAATTATTGAAACAGAGGACTTCACCACATATTTAAATGTGAAACGCACCCATGCATCTACATTTATGTGAAGTTACAATAAAGTTCCCAGGTTTTCAGGGAACAATTTGAAACATATTTCGGCCACAAGTTCATGGCATACAACTACTACAACTTGAACCCTATTTTGCATTTGATGCAAAACTGCAATAGATTTTTTTTTTTTTTCACTCTTCTGATAAAAGTGAGCATTAATTAGAATGGGAACATATGGAATTAGCAACCAGTTATAGAAAGAAAAGACATTCATTAAGAATTGGCACTAGTCTAAAATTAAAAAGATTGCAAGTAACAAAGATTTAGTGGGTATCTTACAGGCAACAGCATACCTCATAACCATGTGTGAGAACTTTAACCTTATTCTCAAGGCTTTCTGCCTTAGCTTTATCACCATCCATCTTCTTTTTCACATTTTCAAATTCCTTCTGCAAGGCTGCAAGTTTCTCCAAGTTTCCAGCAACACTTGAGAGACCAAAAGCATTACGGGTAGGGAAGTACATCAGATCATTTAGGCAAGTTTTGTGTGCTTCAACAAATTCATCAAGGGATTCATTTTCATGCCCCATTGCCAGACGAAGATACTGAGCCTCTTCCTCTATCAAATAATCAGCCTGCTAACAACAATGTTTCTTAGAAGTTTGTGACTTGATCATCACTACATATGCTCATAAGGTGAGGTGTCAAGATAAACTAGAAAGAGTCATCAGGTAAACATTTCACAAACTCAACTGCATTGCAAGATGAATCTGCAACTGATGCAACAGGAATATACTCACCTATCCATCTAACAACTGACAGTTATCTGCACTTTTCTACCCAAACTTCCAAAGTGTGATCAATAAATGTTTTGGAGACACCAAAAAGAATATCGAATACAGGTATATTTCATCAAATACACATCTTATCATATAAGAGAGATGTCCAATACATTTTCCATACAGCTCTTTGTAGAAGCATCTGTGCTAGATGCTTTTACTAATCCAAACTTAAATGACGTTAGTTTCTTTTTTTTGATGAATTAAATTTTATATCCACGAAACAAAGAGAACAATACACTCCAGCAAGCAGCCAGACAAGAAGAAAAATGACTTGGTTTCAATTCTAAATCTCTGAAGATGGGGATAGTACCACTGACTCAAACAATGTGCTTCAATTAAAAACAACTATATAAAAAAATGAGACAACAGAAAAAAGAAAAAAAAAAAAAAAAAAAAAAAAAAATCAGCGAAGCAGTGATGAAAACATGAATTGTACAATAATACAGCTGAACTAAAGTCATACCTCTTTCACCTCATCTTCTTCAAAATCATCTATCTCAGGGACATAATCAGAACCATTTGCAGAGCGCTTGACACTTTTCTTTTTCTCCTTGTTCATTTTTTTGTCAAGTGGATACTTTGCGTTATCATGCTCTAGTAAGATTAAAAGCTCCTTTCTTATCATTTCATCAGCCTGCTCAATGGAAGTAGGAGGAACAAAGGAGCTCTTGTCTTCATCTGCTCTAATAAGAGAATTTCTAATTAGATCCAATGAAGCAGCAGGAGGTCTAGGGAGCTCTCTCTGCAGTACTTTCGATCTCTTCCTAAGTAATGCCTGCAGTCTTGCCTCTTCCTCAGCCTTTTCTCTGGCTGTCCTATCAGACATATCTTCTTCAATCTTCTCCTCCTCTGGTTCTTCATTATCTACTGGAACTGGTTCAATAACTATCCGATACTCATTCTTCGCCTGTGGAAGATTGCCTAGGCCTGAGCGCAAGTTCCTTCTCAAATCAGCTTGTCTTCTTTGATCAAGTTTTGCACTATCATGCATATCCATATCTTCATTAATATGGAGCTCATCCCTGATGGGAGTTCCCTTGGGCGTCATATTAAAAGAATAGCCATCTCTTGATGGTGTCATACCATATCTAGGAGTATGACCAACACCTCCAGGAGTATGACCAACACCTCCAGGAGTTGCTGAAGGAGTCAACATAGGATTTGGTGTTTGGATCTCCCTTTTCTTAGGAGTGACCCCTGAAAAATCAGAAGGGTGCAACTCTGGATTCTCTCCCCCTAATAATGGTGTTTGAGACTCCCTCAACCTGGCCAGATTTTCTGCTTCCATCATAATAGCATCGCCCTTACCAGCAGGCGTTCTTTGTGGAGTTCGTAAAGGTGTCCTTCCTTGCTGTGGTGTCTGGGCATAATTTGCAAGAAGAGCACGTGTTGCACCACTACCTTCAGCAAGTTCCTCACTGCCAGCAAGAAGATCACTAGCATAACCCATCTTTGCAATTTCCTCTAATTCATGGTCCGAAATCTGGGGCGCAGGAAGCATAAGTTTTGACCTCTTCCTAACTGTTTCTGGATCATTCAACTTGTTGGCTTGCAGTATAGCTGATGGAGCATCCTGCCTTTGTGCAATTTTATTCTTTGCCACATCTTGCTTTCTTAATTGTGTTTCCACATCCATTCTTCTTTTCCCTTCAAGTTCTTCAATTGTGGTCGGGAACTTGGGCTGCTCCACTGGTCTATCCTCGTCAGTAACATCAAAAAAGCCTGAAGGAGGCTTTTTCTCAAAGGGAATCTCCGCATTGTAGTCTATTCCCTTCCTCTTCCTCTTGCGTTGCCTATTGTCAATTCCAGCAGCCTTCAGTTCTCTCCTTTTCTGTAAAGAAGCGAGCCTCCTGGCCTCCTCAAGCTGCTTCTCCCTGGCTTTCCTCTTTGCCTTCTTACCTTTGGTGTTGGCTAACCGAGCCCGTGCCTCAGAAAGCATTTCCTTCTCATCCTCATCCATATCCACAGGATCTGGACGTGCAGGCTTTGACTCAGGGTTCGGGTCAATCTCTCCAGGACGCAATTTCCGAGGGTCATCACCTGGTTCATAGTTCTCATCCTTAGCACAAGCCGCATCAAGGAGTTTCTCATACCGCTCAAGGCACTGGGATGGAGTACGACCAACAATTGGGGCTATTGTTCTCCACTGCGTGGGCATGAGTTTAGCAAGATGGAGTAGTTTCTCATCCTCCTCTCTGGTCCACTCAGTCTACATAATCATGGAGATCAAAAAATTAGTTCCTCTATGTTCCAAAAAGGATTCCACAGTGAGAAAATTAAAATACAATCCAGCAAGTAAAAAATAAGATCATAAAATACAAACAAACAAGCAGCTACAAGAAATGCACAACGAAGAAATACACAGGTACAAGGCCCCATAGATCCATTTACTGTTGAGATAACACACAAATCTCATGTTTGAAACTTTGATTTAGTTAGAGAATATAAGTTCATGGCATTGCCATGCTCTTAATGACAAGTACCGGTTCTTTAGGTGCAAGGTGATGGAGTAATTGTTTTTTTTTTTTTTTTTTTTGATGACAGGGGTATCCCCACCTAGATCGCTTTAGGTCAGAGTGTGAGGTTAGTCCAATGGGGGTTGTCGTTGTGGGCCCAAAGCCTAACCCAAAAGGCAAGGCGCTATCCGATGCTTTAGAAAGTCAATGGGCCAATTGAGGGATTTAGGGTTTAAGGGTAAAGGCCCACGTACTGACAAAAAACATAAATAGGTTATAGGCCCACATGAGCCCCAAGTCAGACACCAAATCCGGTCCAAAGTTAAACCCACCATTAAGTGGAGGGTAAAATTGCAGGCTGGGGTTTTGAGAGTGGGCTCAGGTGTTGGTGTGGGCTTCACCGATGCAGGCCCAAGCTTCGGCCTGAGTTCCATCCTGCCCAACTTACCTTCTTTCACTCTGCCGGTGTGTCCTGTTATTTCTGCCCCCCAGATGAGAGGAGATCGAGAGGGTTTTCGGGGGGACAATGGAGTGAGACCACTTACCTATGTCGTTCTGCAAATCTCGCCAGCGGTCAAATAGTCGCAGCCTTTCGTCCATTCTTCAAGCTCAGATAGTGCCAGTGAAGAGACAAAGGTTGCGTCTAGCTCTGGGTTCCATGTTGCTGGGTCTGATGCGGATGCTAACAGATTGGGAAGGCTATTGGGCTCTGATAGGCCTAGGGATCTTAGAAGTTGTTGCTGATGCTGAAGTTATGGGTATGGGTAGATTGGCCGTAGTAGATGGGGTCTTAGTGTCAGAATAGCCCAAAATACTTGATCAGAACTTGTATGGCGATAAGGCAGGGTCTAAGCACACAGATAGAGCATTGGTGATAAAAGGGGGGTAAAAGGGTTTCGATTTCAGGCTTTGACTTGTCCCCACTGAAAACATATTCTGAGCAGCTTGGGGAAGGGGATTAAAGGTTGGTAAGGGGAAAGAACACTCGATCCAGTTTGAGGAGAGCAGGCACAATTTAAGAATGGGAGATCCCAGTTCTTCGAGTGTTTATGAGTCCTCTACCCTGGCTGGGCAAGCTCTGTGTTGTGTGGAAGAGAATATACCTTGCTCGGAATTGGAATTGTACTCTTGGGAGGAACCCATTCTATGTAAGCCTTTGAAATGTTGTCCCCCTGGTGAGAATGCAAATTTTGATTGTAAAAGGACAACAATTTCAGGTTGGGTCCTGCAGAAGCTGAAGGACTTCCGCCATTATGTGGGTTTATTGTGTAAAGGGGTTTGAAGAGGACCCTATGGCTTTGCTTGCAGCCATCGAAGCTAGTCATCACAATGAGGAGTGGGCCTCCAATGCCAAATCAAACAATAATGGTAAAAGAGAACTAAAAAGGTTGTCATGCTCTATCAATTATGATTCTAAATGTGTTAGTTCTAGCTGTTCTAGAGTAATGGGGAGGAGCCAATCAGTTCTTTATGAAGCCTAAATTGTTATCTTGGAATGTAAGAGGGTTGAATGAGAGGCACATGTGTCTTAGAGCCAGAAATTTGCTCAAAGAATGGAAGGTAGATGTTATTTAACTTCAAGAAACTAAACTTGAGCATATATATGTCAAGTAGCGTTGTGCAGAGCTTGTAGGGTTGCAACCATATGGATTAGTGTTGTTTAGATTCAAGGGGGGCATCAGGTGGAGAGTTTAAATCACTTTGTGAGATGGTCCAAGGTTTGTATGCCGATCTCTGAGGGAGGGTTGGAAAGTAGAAATTCGCTAAGGTTCAATCATGCTCTCTTAGCTAAATGGCTTTGGCGCTATGGCCCCTGGGTTTGAGAGAGAGGCTTAGTGGAGAGTAGGGGAGGACTCTAAATATAGAAGAGGCTTGGGAAATAATTCCATTGAATCCTTGTTGATTAATGGTGCCGTCTCTTCATATCATATTGAGATCAAAGAACACATTGTCCAGTTTTATGATAGCTTGTTTATTGAACAGTTGAGTTGGTGGCCTAAGCTGGACGGCCTTTCTTTTGACTCCATTGGCCAGGATGAGGCCAGCTAATTGGAGAGAGCCTTTAAGAAAGGTGATGTCTTTGAGGTGGTGAAAAATCCCAGGCCTTGACAAGTTTGCTATTGCATTCTTCCAAGCTTGTGGGGATGTTCTTTAAGAAAATATTATGAACGTTCTCCATAATTTTCACGCTAGAGGCAAGTTTGAAAGAAGTCTTAATGCTTCATTCATTGCTCCCATTCCGAAGAAATTAGGGGCTATTGATATTAAGGGTGAGTATTGCAAACCGTATTGAGAAGCTCCAACATGTTTTCTTATTGGGGGGCTAGGTGAAGAGTTCAAATATGACTTTGTGAGATGGTCCAAGGTTTGTATGCTGATCTCTAAAGGAGGGTTGAAGGTTAGGAATTTGCTAAGGTTCAATCATGCTCTCTTAGGTATGGCTTTGGCTTTATGGGCTTAAAAGAGAGACTTGGTGGAAAGTGGTAGTGGACTCTAAATATGGAAGAGGCTTGAGAAATATTTAATTGAATCCTTATTGATTAATGGTGTCGTCTCTTCATATCATACTGAGATCAAAGAAAACATTGTGCAGTTTTATGATAGCTTGTTTATCGAACAGCTTAGCTGGCGTCCTAAGATGGACGAACTTTCTTTCGACTCCATTGGCCAGGATGAGGCTAGTTGATTGGAAGAGAACCTTTGAGGAAAGTGAGGTCTTTGAAGTGGTGAAATCTAAATAGTGACAAGGCCCCAGACCTTGACAGGTTTGCTATCGCATTCTTTCAAGCTTTTTTTTTTTTTTTTTCAAATGAATAATAATAATTTTATTGAAATAAAAGCGCAATGCCCTCATACAAGAAAAGTATACAAGAGAGCCGAAAACTTCTTCCAAGCTTGTTAGGATGTTCTTAAAGGAAATATTGTTTTTTGATAAGTAATCGAATTCTCATTAAAAAAAAAAAACGCTACTCAAATACACAGGGAGTATACAGAAGAAAACACCTAGATAGGAGGTGAAAAAAGAACAAGAAAATTATGATAACTAAGCTCCCAAGGAGTTACAAACGCAGCTGTCCAAGTAAAAAGAGTAAAAAAAAAAGACTCAAGCTCCACAGACGATCTCTCACGGTTCTCAAAACTTCTGTTATTTCTCTCTCCAAAGACACCACAAGAGACAAAGAAAGAACCATCTTTCACACAGCAACACTCCAAGATCTTTCACTAGTCCACCAACAATCGAACAAGTTAGCAACACTACTAAGCATAACCCAGGACAGCCCAAAACGACGAAAAAAGGCATTCCATAATGCACAAGCGACCTCTCATGGAGGAGAAGATCCACAGACTCCTCATTCCTTTTGCACATGCAACACCTATCAATCACAATGACATGCTGCTTCCTGAAATTTTGTATAATAAGGATCTTCCCTAGAATTGCCGACCAAGCAAAAAAACTAAGAAAATCTTATGAATGTCCTCCCATGATTTTTATGCTAGAGGTAAGTTTGAAAGAAGTCTTAATGCTTTGCTCTCATTCCAAAGAAATCAGGGGCTATTGATATTAAGGGTGAGCGTTGCAAACTGTAATGAGAAGCTTCAATATGATTTCTTATTAGGGAGCTAGGTGAAGAGTTTAAAGATCACTTGCTGAGATGGTCTAAGGTTTGTACGCCAATCTATGAGTGAGGGTTGGGAATTAGGAATTTGATGAGGTCAATCATGCTCTCTTAGGTAAATGGCTTTGACGCTATAGACTTAAGAGAGAAGCTTGATGGAAAGTGGTGGTGGGCTCTAAATATGGAAGTGCATGGGGAGGGTGGCGTTCTAGTGAGCCTATCAAGGCATATGGGGTGGGTTTGTGAAAAAACATGAGGGGTTGGGGGAAGTAGCCTTTCCAGTTTTATTTGATATTTCTTGTGCAAATGATGCTTTTGTTGTGACTCATGCGGAATTTCCTGTAGGTGCCATTTAGTGAAATGTGAACTTTGCTAGAACGACTCATGATTGGGAGGTGAAAACCTTTGCCTAGTTCTTCAAGGTGTTGTATTTAGCAAGAATGAGACGGGAATGGAAGGACAAGTTATGATGGGTCCCTTCCAAAAGAGGGTTGTTTGGTGTTAAATCCTTTTATTGTGTCATGGGTTGACATGACGGTTTTCGTTTTCCTTGGAAAGGTGTTTGGCAGACTAAGGTTCCATTTGAGGGTGGCTTTTTTTTTGTTGGTCGGCAGGCCTAGGAAAGATCCTTACCATGGACAATCTCCAGAAATAGCTTGTCATTGTGGCTGATTGGTGCCGTATGTGTAAAAGAAATCGCGAGTATGTGGACCCTCTTCTATTTCATTGTGAGGTTGTTTGTGCCATTTGGAATGTTTTCTTTCAGTCGATTTAAGTTGTCTTGGGTTATGCCTATACAAGTAGTCGATTTGTATGCTTGTTGGTAAACTGCTAGCAACACTCAAGAGTGTTATTGTGTGGAATATGGTGCTTCCGTGCCT
Organism: Betula pendula; assembly: GCA_900184695.1. Classification (NCBI taxonomy): domain Eukaryota; kingdom Viridiplantae; phylum Streptophyta; class Magnoliopsida; order Fagales; family Betulaceae; genus Betula; species Betula pendula. The sequence continues at coordinate 130,200 of FXXK01000160.1, forward strand.
TTTGTAGTGCCTAAGGAGAGAAATAAATGATAAAAATTTTGAAGACTGTGAGAGGACTTCGAAGGAAATTAAGTCTTTATTTTTCAACACATATCTTTGGACAACTGCTTTTGTTTCTGTTTTTGGTAATTAGTTTTCATAATTTTCTTGTTCTTTTTGCCCCTACTATCTAGGTGGCTTCTCTTATATACTTCATGTGTCTCTGAAGGTACCTTACGCTTTTCATGATATCTCAATGAATTATCAAAAAAAAGGGCTTTCATCTTATTAGCTTAGTGGGTAGAGTCTACAAATTGCAGTCAAAGTTCTAACTAACAAGATGATCATGGTTTTGGAAAAAATTATCTCCACACCTCAAAATGGCTTCATTAGGGGTAGACAGATTCTAGACAATTCGCTAATGAATGCCTTGATAGTTGGATCAGATTTGGGGAGCTAGGTGTGCTTTGTAAATTGAATATTGAAAAGGCTTCTGATCATGCCAATTGGAATTTTTACTATATTTGCTAAGGAGATACGGTTTTGGAGAGAAATTGTGCAATTAGATAGCGCACAAGTCCCTCTATCCCCAAACGACACAAAAAGATGCATTTCTTAACAGCTTGATCTTCTTGCCCCGGGCACCAAACATGCATGAACCATTTCACGATCATTTTTCTGTTTGGTAACTGGCACTCCGACGGGATTTTTTAGTAGTTCGCGTGGCTTGGGACAAATGCATGAACCTTTGCTGTTTGCTATCGTTATGGAGGTTTTAAGTAGAAATTTTTTGATAAGTAATCGTCAAATATCATTAAAAGCGTAAAATGCCCAACTACACAGGAAGTAAATAAAATAAAACACCTAATTAGAAGAAGCAAAAAAAAAAAAATCACTATAACTAATCGCCAAAGGAGTTTTCTGTCATGCATTCTATGGGATCTAGGAATATTGATGCGCTTAGCATATCCCACTTTTTGTTTGCGGATGATACTATGATTTTCTATGAGGCATACCTTGATAACCTTCGTTACTTTGTGTTGTATCTTCTTATGTTTCGAAGCTGTTTCAGGTTGGCCGATTTTTTTTTTTTTTTGATAATGTTGGAGGATTAATCTAACTAAATCAAAATTGGTGTTTGTTGGCAATGTTAATAATGTCGATGAGCTAGCTAGTATTCTGGGATGCAAGGTCTTTCTTCTTTCCCTATGAAGTATCTAGGTCTTCCATTGGGAGCATCTTTTAAGAACAAATCTATTTGGGATAGCATTATAGAAAAGATAGAGCGTCGTTTGGCTGTTTGGAAGATGAAGTACTTGTCAAAAGGTGGGAGTATTACCTAGATTACGAGCACTATATTTAATCTGTCCACTTATTTTATGTCTCTTTTTCCCCTCTGCTAGTATGGCCAATCGCATAGAGAAGTTACAATGAGACTTTTAGTTGGGTGATGTTACTTATTTGAAAAAAGAGACTTCTAGTTGGGTGGTAATAGTGAGTAGTTCAAATTTCACCGGGACAATGTCTAATTGCCGATCTCTGAGGGGTTATGTGACACCCTATAAAATTAGTTTCACATTAGTTCTATACTATGTGAGATTAGGCTTTATAAGCAATTTAAAGGATCGCTAAATATAATTTGATTAGTCCTTTTAAAGTGGTAATACAGCTGTAGATAGCATTTTTTTTTTTTTTGAGTCATCACAAATGGTATCATAGCTAATAACTTCATGTGGTGCTGAAACCCTGCATGACATAGACCCTGATGAAGACGTCAGGCATTTGAATGGGAGAGATTGTGGCACCCTAAAAAGTTAGTCCCACATTGGTTCCTTACTATGTGAGACTATAATTTATAAGCGATTTTAGGAAGCTCCAAATGTAACTTGAATAATTCTTTTTGAGTGATAGTGCATTTGTAGCTATCGTTTTCCCCAAGTCGTTACAGGTTAGGGGTTGAAAATTTACTTATGTTCAACCGAGCTTTATTGGGAAAGTAGTTATGGCACTATGTGCATGAGAGAGGCTTTGTGGAGGGTAGTTGTGGATTTTAAATATGGCTTGTGGGGAGGTGGTATTCTAACAATGTCCAAGGGATGTATAGGGTGGGTCTATGGAAAAATATCAGGAGGGGCTGGGGGAGTTTTCTAGTCACTTTAGATTTGAGGTAGGTAATAACTCTAAGACTAGATTTTGACATGACTTGTGGTGTAGAGATCAAATCCTTAGGTAGCCTTTTTGGAATTATTCAAAATTGCTCGTTTTAAGAATGCTTTTGTGGCCGATCATTTGGACTTTTCTAGTGACTTTCATTAGTGGAGCATTAATTTTACCAGAGCGGCACATGATTGAAGGTGGACTACTTTATCTCGTTCTTTAATATGTTATACTACCTCCAAATTGAGACGGGGTGAAGACAGACTAGTTGGGTCCCCTCCAACCGAGTTTCATTCGATGTCAGATCCTTTTACAATGTCTTAATTCCATAGGTTAATACTCTTTTCCCTTGAAGGAGTACTTGGCGGAATAAAGTTCCATTGAGAGCGACGTTCTTTGCTCGGACGACAACATTGGAGAAGATTCTCACTACTGATAACCTAAGAAAGGCGTAATATGGTGGTAGGTTGGTGTTACATTTGTAAAAAATGGAGAATCTGTTGATCATCTCTTACTCCACTGTCAGATTGCTTGTACTTTATGGGATACCATTTTTAGCCTCATTGGGATAGATGAAGAGTTGTAGATCTCTTCCCATGATTGAGATGGCAGTTTGGTTGTTTTTATTGTGTAGCAATGTGGAAGATGGTTTGGACTTGATTAATATGGTGTATCTGGAGAGAAAGAAAAGATCGTAGTTTGGAAAACCTTGAGAGGACAATGGTGGACTCAAAGGCATTTTTTTCTCCATACCCTCTACCATTTGACAGTTGCCATTGATTGCTTTCAATTTTCTCGCTTTCATGATTTTCTAGATATTTGTTCTTTTTTCTTGTTAGGAGTTTTTCTTATATACTTCCGGTGTACTTGAGTTGCGCCTTTGCGTTTTTATTGAATTCCATTTTACTTATCAAAAAAGAGATAACACACAAATACAAAATAAAATCAATTCCAAATCTCACACGTTGATAGGCGGCAAAACCTCCTGGAAAAGAAAGTCTAAAGACCAAAATGGTTTAAAATTATAGTCCAAATTTGATGTAGGGCCAAATCAATACCCTCAGTAGGCCGCTTTTGTTGCTAATGAGTCTTAGTTTTGAGTTTCTTTAAGTTAGGAAGATGCTGGATTCAAATTACTAATGTTTCCTGTAATTTTAAGAGCCAAGGGTATTACAGTATATTTTAGAGTTCTGGCTATGGCTGTTCTTTTGAGCCATAGGCTCTTATTTCAGTTTTGTAATGTTATTGACTTATTATTTGTGAGTTTTACAAGTCGTGTGTACCTTTATGAGAATTTTCAGCAAAGATTGCTCGAGGATTGTGTGATACAACCCTATCAAATATGCGATGCCAAGGAACCATATTTCTGATGCTTAAGTAAATCTATTTTTTTTTTTTTGATAAGTAAGGAGAGATTTTATAAAAAGCGCAAAGCGCAGCCCTGGTACACAGGAAGTATACAAGAGTCAAGACTCAACAAGAAGAGAAAAGAACAAGGAAGTCAGAAAAGCTTATCGCTAAAGGAGCTAGATAAGCAGCTGTCCAAAAGAAAAGGGTGAAAAAGAAGAAAGACTTGAGTTCCTCGAGCGTTCTTTCTTGATCCTCAAATGTTCTGTCGTTCCGCTCCCTCCACAGGCACCACATGAGGCAAGAAGGCACCATCTTCCAAACAACAGCGTTACGAGAGCGCCCGCTCGTCACCAACCAAGCGAATAAGTCGCCACCCGAAGAGGCATAACCAAGACAACCCAAATCGACTGAAGAAGGCAGTCCATAAGGCTTGGGCAATATCACAATGAATAAGCAGATGTCCACCGACTCCCCATCCCTTTTGCACAACAGCATCTATTTACCACAATGACTTGTCGCTTTCTGAGGTTGTCCAAAGTAAGAATTTCCCTTGAGCTGCCGACCACCCAAAAAAAGCCACCTTCAAAGGAACTTTGGTCCGCCAAATACTCTTCCAAGGGAAAGAGACAGCATCCATGCAAACAAGGGCTTTGTAGAAAGAACGAACATCAAACTTTCCTTTGCGAGAAGGAGCCCACCAAAGCTTGTCTTCTCCTACCCTACTCCTACTAGAGGAGTACAATAAGGAGTAGAAAGAAGCAAAGACAACTACCTCCCAATCATGCGCCGCTCGCAGAAAGCTGACATCCCACTGAAGGGAGCCACTAGAGAAGTCCATGTGATCAGCAACACAAGCATCCCTGTCTCCGGATAAGCCATAAAGGATGGGGAATGCTTCCTTGAGGGCCAACTCGCCACACCACACATCATCCCAGAATCTGATCTTGGACCCGTTTCCCAGCTTGAATCTGGTGAAGCTAACAAAAGAACTCCAGCCCTTCCTGATATTCTTCCAAAGCCCCACTCCATGCGGCCCAGAAGAAGCAATAGAAGACCACCCACCCCAAAAACTACCAAATTTAGCATCTATAGCTATTCTCCACCAAGCCTCTCTCTGGTGCGCATAAGCCACAACCACTTCCCTAATAGAGCTTTATTGAAAACCCTCAAGTTTCGAATCCCAACCCTCCCCTCAGGAATAGGAGAGCAAACCTTGGACCAGCTAACCAAGTGATACTTGAATTCATCGCCTATGCCGCCCCAAAGGAAGTCGCGTTGGAGCTTCTCTAAGCGATTAGCCACACTGACAGGGATAGGAAGAGGGATAAGAGGTAAGTAGGAAGATTGGATAGAGTGCTCTTAATAAGGGTAACTCTCCCACCCTTAAGACAGATACAACCGTTTCCAACCGGCCAGACGCTGCTCCATCTTTTCAAGAACCCCGTCCCAAATAGACTTGGCCTTGAAGCAAGCACCAAGGGGAAGACCAAGGTATTTCAGGGGTAAAGAGGAAACCCCGCACTCCATAATGCCAGTCAGCTCATCCACATTATCCACAACACCCACAGGAACCAAAACTGACTTTGCCAATTGATCTTTAACCCGAGACAGCTTCGAAACATAAAAAGAACCATCCTCAAGAAGCGAAGATGATCAGGGTTGGCTTCGCAGAAAACCAAAGTGTCGTCCGCAAATAACAGATGAGAGATAATGACCTCTTCAGAAAGCCTAGAACCCATAGAGAAACCTGATAGAAAGCCCCTGTCAATAGAAGAAGAAAGCATTCTGCTTAAGGCCTCCATGACGATAACAAACAGAAGAGGAGACAACGGGTCTCCCTGCCTCAATCCACGGGAGCTACTGAAAAAAGCCGGACGGCGTGCCATTAATAAGAACCGAGAAGCGAGTTGTAGAGATACATTGTGCAATCCAGGAACACCCATTTCACCCCGAAACCGCACCTCCTCAACAAATACAAAAGGAACCCCCAGTTGACATGATCGAAAGCCTTCTCGATATCCAACTTGCAAATGACCCCGGAAACACCCGAGTTGATACGACTGTCCAGACATTCATTCGCTAAAAGAACAGAGTCAAGGATCTGCCTATCTTTAATAAAGGCATTCTGGGATTTCGAGATAATCTTCTCCACAACCTTTCTCATTCTATTAGCCAAGACTTTAGCGATGATCTTGTAAACTCCACTCACAAGACTGATAGGCCGAAAGTCCTTGAGATCAGATGCCCCATGCTTCTTCGGAATGAGGGCAATAAACGTGGCATTCAAAGCTTTTGACAAACTTGCTATGAGTATGAAAGTCTTGGAAAACCCGCATCAAGTCAGATTTAATCACATCCCAACAAAAGACCCTTGAAAGAATGCCATGGAAAAACCATCTGGGCCAGGGGCCTTGTCTCTGTTCATACCTTTAACCACTTCAAAGACCTCCCTCTCTAAAAAAGGAAGCTCAAGCGAAGAAGCCTCATCCTCCGCTAAGGAATCGAAGGCGAGGTTGTCCAAACTAGGGCGCCAACTGTATTGCTCTTCAAATAAAGTCTCGTAGAACTGAGTTGCATGCTCCCTGATGACCGATTGATCGGACGAGACAGAGCCATTAATGGAGATAGACTCTATGGAATTATACCTCTTGTTAGAGTTGGCAACCCGATGAAAGAATTTAGTGCATTTATCGCCCTCGTTAAGCCACAAAATTCTAGATTTTTGTCTCCAACTAATCTCCTCTTGTAATACAACATTTTCCAGCTCACTAATGACTAAGCTTTTCCTCAACTTCTCCTCGGAAGATAACCCTCTCTCGGCCTCCAAACAATCAAGGGCGTTCAATTCTGAGAAGAGGGCTTTTTTGTTGAACTCCACATTACCAAATTCCTGCTCGTTCCATTTCTTTAAGTCAGCCTTCAAAGCCTTTAACTTTTGAGTAAGAATGAAACTAGGGGAGCCTTGAAAGTGATAAGACGTCCACCAAAGCCGAACTTTATCCACAAACCCAGTCGCCTTTAACCACATATTCTCAAATTTAAAAGGCCGGGGCCCCCCTTTGATGCCCCCGCAATCAAGGAGGATGGGGAAATGATCAGAGCAAAGTCTAGGCAGCCTTTTCTGAATGATACCGGGATACTTGGCTTCCCAATCCGGAGAAACGAGAAACCTATCAATGCGGGACCAGGAGGAATTATTGGACCATGTAGACGACCCCCCAGCAAGAGGAAGATCCATGAGGCCTAGCTCAGAAATGAAGTCGGAGAACTCCATCATAGCAGGGCAAAAGCGAGCTTCCCCCGATCTTTCAAAAGGAAGACGGGTGACATTGAAATCCCCACCAAGACACCAAGGCACATCCCACCAACTAATAAGGCCAGCCAATTCCTCCCAAAGCGATCTTCTGTTACTGATAGAATTAGGGCCATAGACCCCCGCAAAAGCCCAAGAAAAGCCATCAGCTATATTTATGAAAAGAGCAGGCAACGACATACTCCCCCACATACATCTCCGTTTTTCAACAACCCTCCTATCCCACATGAGCAAAATACCACCGGAAGCCCCTCTAGAAGCAAGATAACACCAATCCACAAAGTGACAACCCCACAAACTCTGCACTATGCTGCTAGAAATAACCTCCAATTTAGTTTCTTGCAAGCACACAATATCCGCCTTCCACTGACGACAGAGATTTTTAATTTTAAGCCTCTTATCAATCTCGTTCAGCCCTCTAACATTCCAAGAAAGTAAAATGGGCTTCATTTAAAACCACTTTGAACCCTCCCTTTGATCCTACCAAGGGACGCGCTACCACTGTGCGCGTCATAATTAATAGAGCTAAATAAGCTGTTGAGTTCTCTCATACCTTTTTTGCCCATGGACGAGCTGGAACCCGCTGCCTTGTTTTCGTTGCTTGCTAGAATGTCCTCAAAAAAAGCTGCCATCTTCCCTTCATAACCATCGCACGAGAGCCCCACAAAGTGACCAAAATCCTTCACTAACCGTAGGATCCGAGCTCTAGAACGCTTTCTGGCAGCATGAGAACCCTTAGCTTTAGCTGCCGGGCGACTGGCTAACGGCGTAGGCTCCGCCTCCGAGAATAAATCCACCTCCAAACTGGAACTGTTAGCAAAAGGAACGAGCCCAGCATCTTCTCCTTGCCCGAGAGTCAAGAGAGAATTAGAAACCAGCAAATCATCTGAATGGGCTGAGTCACCAACACACGAAGGCAGGGAGCCAGCAGACACCTCCGAGACAACCCCCAAGGGCAACTTGTACAAAGGTTGCATAACGCCCAACACCGGCCCAAAAGATAGCTCAGCGATAGACCCAGCCGCTGGCACACCGGCAACAGGCTCATCGGAATGCTCTGTGCCCACATGCGAGACCAACTCCAGGAGTGGGTGAAGGCTGAGAGGAGAGCCGAGGGAGAGATCATCGGGGATGGTCGACGATGCTGCACGGAGGGGCTGCTCGACGATGGGTTCGCCGGCGGTAGACCCAGACTCATCGGAAGGCTCTGTGCCCACATGCGTGTCCAACTCCAGGAGTGGGTGAAGGCCGGCGGTAGACCCAGACTCATCGGAAATGGACGACGATGCAGCTCGGAGGGACTGCTCGACGATGGGAGGCGGAGGAACTGCTTGGGAATGCAGCGTGGTAGCCGGTATGCCCTCAGAGGGGGCTGTCGCCGTGACGGCGAGACTTCCCGAGCCTGTGGCCTGCTTCGGGCTCGGATCTGTCAACGAAGAAGAGGCCTGACCCGGGACCCAGATGCTCATCACTGGGTTAAACAAGGCTTTCTTTCCTTTATCAGATGCGCCGGGACCCGACTGCAGGGGGCACTTATTGGAAACGGGTTTGAATATGACTTTGGGTTTGTGGCCCAGAAAGCCCATCTTTTTCTCTTTGAGTGAGCCACCTCGCTTCTGGCCTGCTGGGAGAGGCTGACGCACATGGGCTTCCAAGGTGGGCTTGGGCGCAGGGCCCAGAAGTCCACAAGCACAGGGACTAAGGCCCGAGTCCACCCACTTCAAGCATTTCTCCACATCACGCTTGAGTCTGATTAACGTGTTTCTGAAGGAAGCACGTTCTGATTTTTCGCCGAAAGGATGACCGAAATCTTCAAACGGGGTGTCAGAACCATCACGTCCCAACGGCAACGGGTCAACCTTGTCGGCTCCATTACCCAACACAGAGAGGCTCGCCGGAGTTCTATAGCCCTGTGACTTTGGCGGAGCTGGCGTTTTGGGTTTCGGCGCTAGACTCGGCTTCAAGCCATGCTTCGCCAGAAACTGCACCGGCGTTCTCTCCGGCATCTTGGGCAACTCAGACGCTGGCCTCCTTAACAGCACGAAGGGATTCTCCGGCATCTTGGGCTGCGCCTTCAGGTTCACCGGCATCTTAAACTCCTTCGGACAATTCTTCTTCATCACCTCTGCGTAGGATCTCCTTTTAGAAGGTACCTGCAACTTCGACTCCTCCACCGTGGAAGCTTTAGCTGATTTTGGAAAGTTTCTGCCGTTGCCGTTTGAAGACTTCAAGAAGTTTACCATAGCCCGGAACTCCAAGGCGAAGGAGTTCCATCCTTCTCCACTTCTACCTTCTGGAACAAGAATGGATCCCCTCCTCTTGCCACCCCCAAAGTCCTCCACAACCAGGAAACGCCCATGTCTATTGACACAACGTTGGATAAAGACACCAGGGAAACCAGACCGGGACCTCCTCCAGAAATCAACGTTGGTACTCGTAGCCAGCATTTCCTCAAGGGCTTCTAAAAACCAGAAACAGTCACGTCTATTCAAAAAAATAGAGTGAATAACCCCCCTGCATTTCTCACGCATCCATAATCCAGTAGAACCTTCATCCACCGCTAGCTGAACAGATTTGGATTCCACACTAAAGTGCCTCAGGAAACCCATGAAAAAGAGACGATAGAAAAGAGTCGAAAAGAGAGGAAGAACTAGGGGACGCGCTCGCACGCGCCACCTGATAAAAACCTTATTACCAAAGGTCAGAAACAAAGCTTGATGCAAGGCACTATTATAGAGATTGGAAGTGACAGCAATATAGACATGCACAACTACTTGGATTTCCAAATCTCATGATAATGTAAAGATCTACTTGGATGCAAGTAAATCTATTCTTTCTCATTTATACTTTCGTTTGAATTATCTAGCATTTCCTATCAAACTTCAGCCAAGACTAATTTGGACCTATTCTTACCCTAAAATCCTCTAATCTTTAAAATCCTAAACCACCCATCCTTCAAAAATCTCCCAAACAACAATAGAAAACCAAATCGCAATTCCCAGGTTACTGTTCAGCTCGGGAACAACCAGCCAAACCCTAGCCCTAGCTATCCCAAAACCCTAAAAAACCTTTGCTGCCAAATAAACCCCAAGTATTCTAAAGGTCTCATATTGCTGCTGTCCTATGTCAGATTTTGATATAAGATCCGAAAATACTAACTCAAATTTTTGATGAATTGTGAGGAAGAGCCAAATTATCATGCAACGAGGATAAAGAGATATTGCTTGATTATGGGGTTCTCAAATTAGATGATTTGGAAAAGGATGATGTTAATATCTCTCTTACTTTGGCTCTAAGGCGTATTCTTCCTGCACCTAAATAAGAGGATGGAGATAGCAGGAATAGCTTTATACTCCCCACTTTGGTTTGTTGTGTGGATCAAGCTCAAAAACTTATTATTGATGGTGGAAAATGTTGGAAAGTCATGTCAGCATCCACGGTTAAACGCCTCAAGCTTCCAGCCAAACCACATTCGCAACCATTCATTGTGGTTGGATACAGGTATTTATCAACCGGTGGTAACCGAGTCTTGTTCCTATTAGATGTGGTGCAATTTGTTTTTCTATAGACTACACACACATCTTACTTGGTCAGGTTATAACATTCTGATGTTCAGCATTGTGCAAAGGAAAATATATACTTTCTTCTTCAACAGTAAGGAAATTGTTCTGAAGCCCATGAGTGCAGAGAAGATGAAAAATTATCTAGAGCTACCAAAGACTGCTGCTGAAAAGATGCCAAATGATGTAGCTGAAAACTATATCAGCAAGAACAGAATGAGGGAAATTTAAGCTGAGGGCTGAAATACCAAACTAGCAAAATGAAAGTCCAAGACAGGACTTAGACTTGCTCAAAGAGAAGTTTCAACAAGGGGGCAAAGAATTAGAGGTTAAACATGTTTGGAATCACCATTTAATTTGATGAATAAGCTGATGACTAGCCCCCTGTAGTGCATATGGTGGAGAAGCCCAATTCCTTACTGCCTCCTATGGAATGAGCTAAGGCTATGCCGCCTACAACAATTGTTCCTATCATAGATTTTTTTTTTTTTGCCTCTCTTGAAGAATGTACTGCCTCCATTTGGAATGAAGGATATTAATTTCTCACCATGGTTGCCTCCAAGAAAGAAGAGCAAACAACTTGAACTTCAGACTTATGCTATGGTAAAGATGCAACTCAAGATATGTGATATCTAATTGCCAAATGCTTAAAATTAAAAGCTCATCTTTCTCCAACTAGGGGAGAATCATGCAGACAGATTTTCTGAAAATAGGCTGTACTTTTGGTCCATTGGGTCATATTTTGGCTTATTATGTTACTGAGTTTTTCTTTGGTTTTATACTAGTCCAATTTGGTTTAGGCATTATGACTCCTATACAAATGGATGTAACAGTGTCTAATCAATGAATAATGAGTTTATAAAATTTTTCAGCAAACAACTCTTAAGGATTGTGTGATGTTAACTCTACCCAGAGTGTGATGCTGAGAAAACATAGATGTGATACTTAGGTTTACCTTTGAATTCTTAAGCAATTTCCCATCAAATTCCAACCAAGACCAGATCTGAATTTGAACCCACCTTTTCCCTAAAATATTTATCTTTAAAACCAATTAAGTTTAGGCATTATGACTCCCATACAAATGGATGTAACAGTTTCTAATCAATGAATAATGAGTTTATGAAATTTTTCAGCAAACACTACGCTTGAGGATTGTGAGAGGTTAACTCTATCCAAATTGTGATGCTGAGAAACCATGGATGTGATGCTTAGGTTTACCTTTGAATTCTTAAGCAATTTCCCATCAAATTGCAGCCAAGACCAGATCTGAATTTGAACCCACCTTTTCCCTAAAATATTTATCTATAAAACCCTAAATCACCCACCCTCAAATAGCTTCCCCAAATAACCACAAAAGGCCAAAACATCCCCAGATGTTACTCACAGCCCAGGATCAGCCACCCAAATCCAAGTTTTCCGCTTTGTTTCATCTCCAAATCCTACCCTTCCTTACATCACTAGAAACCATATATTCCCTAGAATTTTCCAGCATTTCACACCAAAACACTATCCTAGCTATCCCAAAAACCTACCAACCTCTGCTGCCAAATAAAACCTCACTAGCTTAAAGTTCCGCATGTTTAATATTTTTTTTATAAGTAATTGAAATATCATTAAAAAGCGAAAAGCGTAACCCAAGTACACATCAAGTATACAAGAGAAAAACTTGACTAGAAGGAGAAAAAAGAACAAGTCATAAAAACTAAGCAAACAAGGATTGACAGACACAATTGTCCAAGATAAAGAGTAGAAAAGAAAAAAGACTTACTACCGTCCTTTTGTGATCCTCGAAACTTCCTATAACCAAAGATACACAAGAGACAAGAAGGCACCATATTCCACACTGCTACAAACTGAACGCTACCAAAAGTTCCCCTCCAACAAGCAAACAAGTCTACTATTTGTCTAGGCATAACTGAACACAGCTCAATACGACTGAAAATATGATTCCATAAGGCACATGCAGCCTCACAAGGGAGAAGAAGACATCCTCCATTCCGCATGTTTAATATTTTGTTTTTTTGATAAGTAAGAGAAAATATATTAAAAAGCGCTCTAGCACATTGGAAAACATTAAACATACTCGAAACACAATATGACCCAAACACAAATCGAATACACAGCACCGAGAAAATCATATAACTTATCACAATGTACTCTTATCCAGACGGAGTTACAGCACAAGAAATAAGAAACCATGCAAAGCAAACAATCATAATCCTATTCTCTCCCTCACTCTTGTCAACAACCAAACCGACTCTGACTTTCTACAATAACATCACTATGAACATAAATCAACATAACCCAAAAAAATAAACATATGCTGGATTTGAATTTTCTCGAACGTTTTCCCTTGAATTTTCTGAGCAACCAAACAGAAGAAAAAAACAAAGAAAATATTCAATACCTTTTTAATGGAGGGGTCGAGCCACTCGTACCAGCGGGCCTTGCACTGCTTGGCGGACTTGCGAACGAGGAGAGAGGAGATCCTCGCCCACTGGTTCTTCCCATATTTCATAACCGCCGCCTTGAGGATCTCATCCTCGGTGTTCTTCCACACGCCTCCCTTTATCATTATCCTCATCTTGATGCCTTTTTTTGATTGCTCCTCTACTTCTCTAGTGTTCTAGGTTTTGAAGAAGAAGAAGATGAAGACGGTAGGGTAGATGGAAATGGAAAAAGAGGAGGAAAAGAAAAGAGAACCAATGATCGTATTATAAGAAACTCTGTTTCAGAATGGGGACACAAACCGGAGTACCGAACAAACCCTACACTCGGAACCACACAGGAAAGCGCGAGGCTCTGCTCCTAAATAGAATGAGCAATCAAGGCCCACACGAAACAGATCGTAAACCCTGGCTCTTGTTTCCGCTTTCGGTTTGAGCTGCAAGGTGTAGCCGTCAGTCTCTCAATTTTCATTCTGTGTTTGGCTACTGGTAAAGCGTAGGAAATGTAAGAGAAAAAATCCGAGGAGTCGCTTTCAATTCCAGCCTGATTATTAGCTTTTTTCTTCGCGCTGCGATTTTCCTTAGAGTGCCATTCTAAATCAAATGTTAGAAAATATATTGTTTCGGTGCATTTTTAAAAGGGTTAAACACTTTTTTGGTCTATGTGGTTTACTCGATTATCAAATAAGTACCTCGTTTTTTAAACGTATCACATGTGGTACTTGTAGTTAACATAACTATTAAGTTAGTACTTCCGTCAAGATTCCGTCCAAAAAATTAACGGAGCGCCATGTTACCATCAATTAAAATGCGACACGTATCCAGTTAACCAAATTTTAACGCTACGTTAGCCAAAAAATAATAAAATAATAAAACAAAAAAACCAAAAAAAAAACTTAAAAAAATCCTAAACTTTTTTTTTAAAAAAAAAAAAAGATAGACAATAGGGGTAGCCGGCCACCCCCATTTTGGCCAAGGGGTGGCTTGGCCCGTTTGGGAGTGGCCGAAACCACCCCCAAAAGCCTAAGGGGGTGGCTCGGCCACCCTAGACCGACCAGTC